>PISX010005153.1:0-111257 GCA_004024625.1 Mellivora capensis | reverse complement strand
TTTAGTTCTTTTATTTCTCCAGAAAGGGCTTTTATATCTCCAGAGAGGGTTTCTCTAATATCTTCTATGCCTTTTTCAAGCCCGGCTAGAACCTTGAGAATTGTCATTCTGAACTCTAGATCTGACATATTCCCAATGTCTGTATTGATTAGGTCCCTAGCCTTTGGTACTGTCTCTTGTTCTTTTTTTTTGTGGTTAGTTTTTCCGCCTTGTCATTTTTTCCAGATAAGATTATATGAAGGAGCAAATAAAATACTAAAAGGGTGGTAAAGACCCTAGGAAAATGCCCTTTAATGAAAAAATTGAATTAACTGTAAGACTAAAGAATCATGGGGAGAAAGCCATGAATTCCGCGCTTTGCTTTCTCCTCCTCTAGAGTTCCGCTGCTCTCCTTGTTAAGTGAACTTCGTCTTGGCTGGATTTCTTTTGATCTTCTGGGGGAGGGGCCTGTTGTAGTGATTCTCAAGTGTCTTTGCTCGAGGCAGAGCTGCACCGCCCTTACCAGGGGCCGGGCTGAGTAATCCGCTCGGTTTCGCTTTCGGGAGCTTTTGTTCCCTAAGCGCTTTCCGTAGAGTCCAGAGGACGGGAATGAAAATGGTGGCCTCCTAGTCTCCGGCCCGGAAGAGCTGAGATTCGGGGCTCCACTCCTCAGAGAAAAGCCCCGGCCACTCCCATCTCACTCGCCTCTGGCCGAGCTCTGAGCTCACCCAGCCTGCGACTGGTTCAAGGTAACCCCGAGCTGAGAGCTCACTCCTAGGCTCTGTCTCTGTAACCGGCTTCCCGCTCCGACACCTGCTAGCTCTGCAACACTCAGACAGCTCCTTCTGTGACCCTGCGGGACCTGGGGCCACGCTGACCCCGTGTGGGCTTCACCCTGGTTCAGCCTCTGGAGCAATGTCCCTCCGTGGAGCAGACTTTTAAAAGTCTCAATTTAGTGCTCCGTTGCTCCGCCGCTTGCCGCGCTTTTCAATTCCCGTCGCTTTTGATTCACTTCTCCGCCAGTCCTACCTTCCAGAAAGTGGCCGATTTTCTGTTTCCAGAATTGCTGTTCTTCCTCTCTTTGATCTCCCGTTGGATTTGTAGGTTTTCGCAGTGGTTTGATAAGCTATCTAGCTGATCTCCTGCTACCTGATGTCTTCTCAGCTGCTACTTCTCCGCCATCTTGGGGGCTGGCTCACCTTTCTGTTTATCTTATCTGCCCTGTCCAAAATGGTATTCGAAAAGTGGCTAGTGCAACTGAAGAGCTGAATTTTTTTTTAAGATTTAATTTATTTATTTGACAGAGAGAGAGCGAGAGAGGAAACACAAGCTGGGGGAGTGGGAGAGGGAGAAGCAGACTTCCCCGGGAGCAGGGAGCCCCATGCGGGACTTGATCCCAGGATCATGACCTGAGCCAAAGACAGACGCTTAACGACTTAGTCACCCAGGTGCCCCGGAAGAGCTGAATTTTTAAATGTATTTAATTTTGGTTAATTTAAACTTGAATAGCCACAGATGGCTAGTAGCTGCAATATTGGATAACATTCCTATATGAATGTAAGGTGTTTGAATTTTATGGGACACGGGAATTTATGATATGTTTGAGGCTGGAGAATGATATGATTGCCCCTCTTTTGGAAAAATAATATTAAAGGGGGATGTTTCTTTACTGGGGAGAAAGTAATAACTTGGTGTGTGCTGTGGACTCAGCCCACTTCCGAGCAGTTGAGAGGAACTGTGCTTTGAACCATGCAGCGCTGGCGTTGGTCACAGGTGATTGAGATGGGGTAGGTGTCTGAGCAAAACCATCCTCTGTGGCTCACCAGAACCCCAAGAGATGGACTGGTGCAGAGGCTCTCTCTGTAGAAACTCGGGCGACTACCAACCCCCGGCCCCGCCCAACTCAAAGCAGTTCTCTCTCAGAGGATTCAAACGGATACTTGCAGGAACTGTGATAAAATGGTAACATAGTAGAAAGAAAAAGCAAGAGAATAAAAAGGCTGCTGACAATGTCTGTCAGCCTCCGGAAACTTTGTACTAAACCTCCTGTGCTGTGAGGGTTAATTCCAACAAGCCTGGGATTAGCCTGAGTTACTCTATTACACTAAAAAAATAAGCATGCACCGCACTCATCTGAAATGTATTAATAGCATTACTTTGTAACCATGTGCCCTAAAAGTTTCAGGATGGTTTGTACCAGCTGGTCAGCATTGTTTCTTGTTAACAGTAAAACTGATGCTTTGAGCCTGGTGAGACCCCAGAAGGCCTGGTCGCATGGCAGGAATATGCCTTACATGACTAGGAAGGTATAAGAAATTCCAGCTGACACTCCATTTGGGTAATCCACTCACAAGTCAGTGGTTCTCTGGGAGAAAGCAGATTGTGCAAAGACCCTTTCAGAGGGAGAACAACTGGAGCTTGCAAGAGTCTTCTCTGACCCTTTGCTATGAAATAGGCTTGGGACACCTGGGTGGCTCAGTTAGTTGGGCGGCTGCCTTCGGCTCAGGTCATGATCCCGGAGTCCTGGGATCGAGTCCCACATTGGGCTCCTTGCTCGGCAGGGAGCCTGCTTCTCCCTCTGCCTCTGCCTGCCACTGCCTCTGCCTGTGCTCGCTCGCTCTCTCTCCCTCTCTCTCTGACAAATAAATAAATTAAAAAAAAAAAGAAATAGGCTTTTCCTGTAATGCCTATCTTTACTTCAATGCAGTTGCTATATTGAGTCTTTTTCCTGTATTAAGTTGTAGATTTCTGAGCATCATTATTTGAGGGTACTGTGGCTCTTCCCTGTTTAATTGCCACTGGTAGTGTATTTCCATTGACTGAGATTTCTGGAGTTTATCTCTGATCTTTATATCCTGAAAAAGCCTGAGTGACTCAGTAGGGGACTGGTCTGAACAGCAAAGAGGCCAGTTAGCAGGTGGTTGAAATGGTGTTCCCTCAAGATGTTGAAGTTCCCAGCTCAAGCACAGGTGGTGGGAGTCAAGTAGAAGTGAAAGGTTAGAGTGAAGCAGGTGGTAGATTTGACAGTGATGGGTCAGGGACCATTTCATTAGAAGTGGATGTGGATAGAGCAAGGGAGGAGACACAATGGTGGTGGAGGCTCCAACCTCAGGTAATAAGTTCAGTTACGATAATTACTGTTTGAGCAATCTCTATAAAATGCAGAGAAATCTTCTCCTGCTTTAAGAGAGCAGTGAGTATTACCGGTGAGTTGAAGAACTGAGGTTAGTCTGTAGTTCAGCCCATTATAATTTATATAGTTCAGCCAGGGATAGAAAAATATCGTAAGAAGATCAGACTTATAAGACAGATAAACCAGATTTTTGGCAAATGGTGAATATCCCTTGTGTATGCCCACTTACTGCTTATGATCATTATTCCTTCATTCAGTCAACAATTAGTGAGTGCTATTATGAGTAAGGAACTGTGCTACACGTTTAGAATAGAGACACATTTAAGCCCTGCTCTCTGATCTCAAGGGGCTTGTGATATAATACCATGAGGTAGTTGGCAATGGAGAGACTGATATAAAGTGCAAAGTACTGACTGAATTGAAAAAAAACCAGAGCTAAAAAAAAAAGAAGAAAAAAGAAAAAAACCAGACCTGATGATCATGAAATTATGAAATAACAATCTAAAAGTAAAGACTTTAATTATAAAAGCTGATTTGCATGGGCACCTGGGTGGCTCAGTGGGTTAAAGCCTCTGCCTTCGGCTCAGGTCATGATCTCAGGGTCCTGGGATCGAGCCCTGCACTTGGCTCTCTGCTCAGCAGGGAGCCTGCTTCCTCCTCTCTCTCTGCCTGCCTCCCTGCCTATGTGTGATCTCTGTCTGTCAAATAAATAAATAAAAATCTTAAAAAAAAAAAAGCTGATTTGCAAAAAAAAAAAATTTTTTTTTCAAAAGCTGATTTGCCATTCTAGGTTTTTCAGTGGAAGGAAGAGCAACTCTTCCTTCTAATCCCTGCAGAATTGGTTATTTCAGCCTAGAGCAGGAGGCTTGCACTGTGTTTGTGGTGTAGCTTACATTTTCTATAGGAGGTGATAAGACTGGGAAAGTGTGGACAGACATATACCACCATGAGGAACTGTTATTGTCACTGCAGAAATGCTGCTTTGGGTAGGTACAGAAATGAGCAGGAAAGTAGCAGAACTTCCAAGCAGGCTTTCTTGACTTTGGCACTATTGAGGAGAATCTGGCTGTAAGTCCTATTTACCCAACTAGATCTCTGCTCCTACTTCCCTCATTAATTGGACCAGTCATGCCTCACATTGCCTCAGACTGCCATATCCTGAACTATATTTGTAAGCAGGAATCTGGAAGACCTTAAGGAGCAAATCTAGGAAGGCGAAGAGGATGGATGGCTCTTCTCTCCCGTTCGACCATCTGATCAATGTTCATACAAACATCGAAACTCAATATCAACATTAGCCCCCAGGCCCAGGTAGAATTCTTCAGTCTCTCTACCATGTAACTATGACCATAATATTTCTGTGTATTACTTTATCGTGTGTATTACAGCTATTTAATTCAATGTCCATCTCTCCAAACATGGTGAATTCCTGGAGAGCAAGTACTGGGTCTCATTAATTTTCCTGTCCTTTGGATTGAAACAGTACTAGAAGCACTTAATTAAGTGCTATTAAGCAGTACTTAATATTTGTTACTTGAGCAAATTATTGAAGAAGACAAATGAGAGTAAGAGGGATAAATTGGTAAATCCATTACAGAGGACAATTTGCTAATATTTATCTACCAGTGTTAAAATGTGTAAATTCTTGGATCTAGCACATCTGTAAGCATTTATCCTACAGGTATGTACAAACATGTGCCGAATATTTATGTACAGTGTTACTGACTGCAGCATTGCTCATTAGCAGAAGCTTCGAAATAACAGAAATGTCCATTAATAGTGGATTGATGAAGTAGATTATGGCATATCCATAGGATGAAAGGCCAAGCAGCCACAAAAAGCACAGTGTAGAAAGATCGTCAGGATATGATGTTAAAGCGAAAAAAAAAAAAAAGGATTCAGAATAATGTAATATGCAAATATTTGCTCATATATGTATAAATATCTATGGAAGGACCCCGAAGAAACTAAATAACTGCCCTTTTTTGGAGATCAAAGTTTGGGAGGAATGGAGGACTGTTCATTGTACTCCTTTCTATTCTTTTAATTTCTGAAAATATAAGTATATGGCCAGTTCAAAATATATTGTGTAAATATTTTTTAAATGAAAACTGCCTATGGATGGTTATAGCAAGTTTGTTCATAAGTGCCAAAAGTTGGAAACAAATAAGATGTTTTTCATTGGGTGAATGGATAAATAAACTGTGGTATAGACAGTGGAATAGCTGAAAAGCAATGAGCTATCAAGCAGTGAAAAGACATGGAAGAAACTTAAATGCATATTACTGAGTGAAAGAAGCCAATCTGAAAAGTCTACATACTGTATGATTCCAACAGGATGACATTTTGCAAAGACAAAACTATGTAGACAGTAATAAGGTCAGTCATTGCCAGGAGTTGTGGGGAGGGTAGGATGACTAGACAGAGCACAGAGGATCTTTAGGGCAGTGAGAGGATCTGTATGATACTATAATGGCAGATACATGTCATTATGCATTCATCCGAATCCATAGAATGTACAGCACCAAGAGTGATGTTCTAATGTAAATTATGGACTTTTGAGTGACAATGACCTGTGAGTGTAGATTCATCCATTTTACAAATGTATGCGCCTGGTGGGGGTGGTTTATAATAGAGGAAGCTGTACGTGTGGGGGAGGGGGCATATGGGATTTTACTGTACATGACTTTCTATTTTGCTATAAACCTAAAACTGCTCTAAAAATAGTCTTAAACAAGTAAGTAAATATTATTTAAATAAAGAGAAAAAGAAAACTTATTGATAAGTTAGATTTACACTGTCATTAAGGGACCCTGGATTCTGAAGCCACTCAAGGCCATTCTCTTGTCTAACATTGCAATCTAACACATGTGGGCTATGATGGTTTAAGATTTACATACATTTCCTGCTAAAAGCCATTGTACTTTTCTGTCACTTACTAGTCAGGGCTCAGGCCTGCTATACATTTAGCTCATCGTGTGGTCTAGCCATGGTCTCTTGGATCAAGTAGCACCCATGCTCCTTTTTGGCATTTTGGAGACATAGCGGAGCTTCATACCCAAGAATGTGGGCTCTGCAGTCAGTGTACCTCAGCTGGAATTTGGGACATATCTAATTCCTAGCTGTGTTTGTCTTAGGCTTTTGTTTTCTTATCTCTATCATGGACATAACAGCAGTTCCTATTGTGTAGGGTATTTGTGAAGATCAAATGAAATAATACAGGTAAAGCACTTAGCAGTGATTGGCACATATTTAAATGGTTAATGTTGCTATTGTTGTTATTTTCATCATTGTCATTATAATCACCATCAACCGTGCCTAATCTCTGCTGTTTTCTTTGGGCAGGGGAATTCCTATCTGTAGCATGAAGAGTCAGAAAGGACTCAGAGCTGAGTCCTTCTGGTTCTTTCTAATGTTTTTTATAGACCAAAGTTTCGGAGTCCTTGTTTAAAAAAACCTGACATCTTCATGGTGACCTTTATGCAGTTGGTAATGAGGTCTCATCAGTCTTGTTGCACCAAGAAAGACACGGGCATGAGGGTTAAGTGATTTGCCCATAGTGAAGAAAGGGGCTACACAGAAAATGGCGCTCGGCTCCTGTGTGCCCTCCGCAGAGCTCTCCATTGGCCCACATTACACTGGCCCCATCAGAGTGTATGAAGCAATGCACCAGCTCTTGCAGCTCTGGCAGTAATGCAGGAATTCTGACATCTGCCTATTTCCAGCCAAAGAGAAATTGGCTCTGTAATTATCATCCTAATGATATATCTTTGTATCTTTGTTTTAACATGCACATAACATTTATTCCATCTGGGAGGAAAAGAGGGACTCTTTTTCAACCCCAGCATGTGCTATGTAAAAGATTAGAGAAGTTTGAGACGCTGATTTGTCCCGTTTGCATTTTTTTTTTTCCATTTTCCACATCACTTTTGGAATCTGTCTGGAGTGAGGAGGTATCTTAGTCCGTTCAGGCTGCTATGACAAAATGCCACAGACTAAGCAGTTTATAAACAACAGAAATTTAATTTTCACTGTTCTGGAGGCTGGGGGGCCTGAGATGAAGATGCCAGCATGGTTGGGGGGCAGCTTCTCTCTCTGGTTCAAAGCCTGTGCCTTATCACTGTGGCCTCACCTTAGGGAAGAAGCTAGAAAATTCTGAGAGGTCTTTTTTGTAAGAATAAAATCCCATTCAGGAGGGTTCCACCCTCATAACCTAGCACCTCCCAAAGGCCCCAACATCCCAACATTACCCTCTTTGGGGGTTAGGATTCCCACATATGAATTTCAGGGGAACACAAACATTCAGACCATTGCAGAAAGTGACAATCATTTAAAAACAATTATTAAATTAATGTATGAAAAGTGTTTAGAACAATGCCTAACACATTAACAGGGCTATGTATTTGCTATTTTCATTATTATGTAGTAGTAAGGGCTCATTTTGGCTGATTGTTTCATTGGATATAATACATAGAAAAAGCACCACTTTATTTTAAAAAAAGGGAAAAACAGGAAAACCACTCTTCTATTTTAGGAGCCATATTCAGCAAAAAAAGTCCCCCCTCTGAGATGCGTGGCAGATAATGTTAATTAAAATTATGGCACTTCTGAGTAAGTCAAAAGTTGCTTTACATATCTCATCACATCCCTCCAGGTAGCCACTACCAAGCAACTGGCATTGGGCACCTGCAATAAAACATCCCAGCCTAGGAGCTCATATTCTAAAGAGACCTCAAAAACTCAGACACTCACAGCAAAACAGGCCGGTGGACCTCGTATTCCAAGCATGCCAAAGGCCTGAGTGAAACCAAGACCAAACCTATCTGGCCACCTCTACACCCAAACACATTGTTGACTGACCTCTTCAAACTTTGAGATTCTTAATTCTTAGCAGTCTTTTCGCAGAATGTCTGCTCAGCCAGGAGGAGGTGTGAATTTTCCCCAAGTGTTTAGAATGAACCCCTTCTTGAGTCAAAGATTTGGTTCTAAATGAAAAGACACTGGTGTGGGTGTGGCTTAGTGGTATGGATTCCTGCTGGTTGAGAGGAACCATCAATTACAGGCAGAAAAATTGCTTGGAAGCTCAAAAGACTAAGATGTATCTTGGGCAGTATATTTTACTTCATTAAAATTTAAAAACTTATTTTTCTGGTTCTATATTTTATGAGGACAAAAACATACATTTAAACATTCTGTAATGTAAGTTATTGCCTATCCCTACAAGCTGGCTCTGAAACTGTTTTAGCCCTTCATTTGGTTAAATGAATGCTGAATCATGCTGAATATAACTTCTAATTTATTTTACTGAATGTTACTTCTTTATAATGCTGAATATAACTTCTAATTTAAACATGTTTTTTCAACTTTCTCATCTATAGTATTAATATCCAGCCTCAATCTAACCAACATTTACAGGCATCACAGAAGTTTAGAACATATTTCTAAAATTTTTTACATTTATAAAATTCTGTGGAAGGATGGGATAGACATGTATATATATATATTACTTTTATTTTTTTTTAATTTTTAAGAGATTTTATTTGACAGAGAGACAGAGAGAAAGAGAGAGAGCACAGGCAGGGGGAGTAGCAGAGAAAGAGGGAATACAAGCAGGGGAATTAGGAGAGGGAGAAGCAGGCTCTCTGCTTAGCAGAGAGCCTGATGTGGGGCTTGATTCCAGGACCCTGGGATCATGACCTGAGTCGAAGGTGGATGCTTAACCCACTAAGCCACCCAGGCACTCCTGTATGTTACTTTTTTTTTTTTTTTTAAGATTTTATTTATTTATTTGACAGACCAAGATCACAAGTAGGCAGAGAGGCAGGCAGAGAGAGAGAGAGGAGGAAGCAGGCTCCCTGCTGAGCAGAGAGCCCAATGTGGAGCTCGATCCCAGGACCCTGAGATCATGACCTGAACCAAAGGCAGAGGCTTAACCCACTGAGCCACCCAGGCGCCCCTGTATATTACTTTGAAAGAACATTTTCCATTTTAGATTTTCAAATTCTTCAGCCCAGAAAAAGGGCCTATTAAGGAAGTGGTGTCCCAGAGTATAATGACTGCATACTACAATTGTCTGTGCCTTCCAGTCTGAACATTTTTCTACTTGTTGTTATGGTCATTTCTGTGACTACAGCTCAGCTGGCCTGTAGTTTTCAGGAGCTGTCTTGAAACTGGGAGGATTTGGTTAATTGTTGGTATGATGGATGAATAAAGATGACCCAGGAAGTTCTAATGACTTGGCTTTGCTTGGCAATATTCCAGGTTTGCTGAGCTTCTTGTAAAGTCTCCCTGGCTATGATGGAAGGTACATTTCAGACCTTGTAATGGGAACCCCCACCAAGCATGGCTTTTCTGTGTTGTTGCTTCCTCCCCAGAGCAGGTGTGACACTGGAGTCTACTTCTGCCCTTAGATGTTAAAGACGTTCCAAGCGTCTCTTTCACATTGTTATCTACGTTGGAATAATGAAAGGATCAGAATTCTTATATTTCATAATGCTTGTTTCCTCTGATGGTTTTATAAAATATCCCATGTGTAGAATTTGTGTCCTTTCTTAGTTTCTGATTTCAGAATTTCTAAGCCCTTCTCTCTCCTAAAGGATATGGTTCCCGTGAGCAGTGTGCTTCTTGTGTTGTGCCTCGGTGCCCCAGCCTTCCAGCCACTATGGGTAGATAGAGGAAAAACTCTCCCTACCTTAAGTTTTTGTTTTGCTTTTTAAAAGAATCCAAAATGGGTTGGATACTATGCCTCCTTGTTCTGTGTATTGTTGATATCAATTAAAAGGGTGATAACAGGAGTACATTCTTTTTGGCATAACGAGGCCATAACTTAGAACAAGAATTCACCAAACAGAGACAGTAGGTCCATGAGTGAGCCTGTTTTAATTGAATTGGTATTTATATAAGGTGACACCCTCTTTCACACCACCCACCTCCTCCCTGGGTGACTCAGCCACTGAGGGAGAAGCCGCTGAACTATTCATTAAGACAGTCAAGTAGAGGTGGAAAGGACATTCATTTAACTCCGGGTACACGTTAGTTTCAGCAGGATCCACCCGGGGAATCGCTGCAGACAGTTTATACAAAAGGTCCTGGTTTTTGCCTCAAGAGAGGTAAGTTGAATGATATTTGCAAACATAAATGTATCTGCTTTCCTTGTATTACTTTCCCTGTGTTTTTTGCAAATGACTACAATGAAAACTTACGGTATTAACTTTGTCGTTTCTCCAGTTAAATTTTGACAGCTCCCAAGGGGCTGTTCTACTTGTCAACAGCTCTGCTGCTTCTTGGATTTGAGATGGCATTGCTTTTAACTTCTCTGCAACTTAACACAATTATGGGTAGCAGAGAAATGAAAGCCCCTTTGAGTTTCCGTGTGGGAGCTGTCAGCTGGTGAATCCAAGAATAGTAACTTCTTCAAGGCAATTCTATTTCGCAAGTGACTATAAAAACATTTTTTAAGAGGACTTCCCTGTTTTCACAGATGATGCTTTTATGGTGTACTCCATTATTTTACGGATTTGTTTTTCTTGACTGCTAAAAACATTGCAAGCACTGGGCTGTGAGGGGGAGATGACAAGCCCATACCCCCTCTACCCCATCTTCCCCAAATAAGAAAAACCACATTTCTTGCACAGTGTACCAAGGAATAAAGCATGGTGGCATGAACTGGCAGCAGATTGGGGGGGGGGGCACATAATGTCCCCCAGGGATTCATGTATATTTGCCAACTTGTCTATGTTATATCCTGAGCTCTAACCTAAGAATTGGTTAATGTAGATGGGGGACAATTTTCAACCTCTATTCATATTCTAGTCCTGAAAATTGGCTTTAGAAACTGATTCTTTGATAGGATTAGAAAAATTATTCTAATCAGGCTTTCCTTTATAATTGATAACAAAGCTGACTTGTCTGACTCATGTTTTTTTCTCCACTGTTTCCATTTATGACATAGAGCCTTGGGACTCAAACTCGTGGATACATGCAGTTTGCAAGTAGTAGCTCTGTGCCCACTAGAGGAGTGTCTCCCTCCCAAGAGCCTTGAGGCTCTGCCTTAAGTTCTAGCCTTCTCATTGCTTCCCATTGCTGACCAGGTCATGTGTGTCTCAGATGGGTTTAGAGCTCAATTCCCAAAGGTTTACTGAGGAATTTTATAACCTGGCTTTCAAACATTTATAGTAATCAGAAAGCTAAAGTATAGCTTTTGTGGGTTGTAAGTTTACTTTTCAGTAAAGGGGATCAAATTTAAAACCAGCTATCACTTCCACAGTTTATAAAGCAGATATGGGCTTCCGGCTATCTGTGTTACTCCAGGGTTTATTGGAACGATCGGTTTGAGAAAACTGAGAAATGTTATCAGTAAAAATTTTAGAAAAGCGTCGGGTTGATTTTAAATGTCAGGTTAGACAGAATGCAGAAAAACAGGTCAGGGTTTTTATTTAAATTTTAGCTTCATGTAAATCTTTGATTCCAGCGACAGAAATTTCTGATAAGAATGGAGCATAGCCTTATCTAGTCTAATGCATGAATTTTTTAGATGAGGACAACAAAACATAACAGTGTCAAGCAACTTGCCAAGACATGGTTACCAGAATCGGAAAGAGAAGCCTGACTTTCGTCTTACTGAACTTTTCAATGATTTTTCAAATGTCTTTCACATAAAATATGGAGGAGCAATAAATGAGCTTTCCTCTGGCTTTATAAAAAAAAAGCTAAAATGATATGGAAACAAGAATTTCCTTATCCAGTAACACTTGTGTGTGTGGTATGATATTACATAATGAGATACATTTTTATTTGTGGTTTATGGGGTCGGTCCTGTTAAGCACTGTATTCCCAGGGTTTTAATCCAAGGAGCAGTCAGCCCCTCTGCAGGAAGGCAATGTGGTATGTGTTTAGAGGTTGTGGTGCTCCCCATCTGTGACATCCCTACCTCAGCTACTATTCTGTAGTTGCAATGTCTTCCCTAACCACTGGAGTTTTGACTGAAATACCTAAAAAACTAATTTTTCTGTAAACAAAACAGAATAAGTTTTGAATGACTAAACTCAGACTATGGTATCTAATTCACTAAGCGGTCAACTTAAGTAAACATGATTTAACTGAAAGTATCCCTGTGATCCAGGCATTAACTTGAAGCATTCTTTATGAAAAAAGTGGTAAAATCCTTGGCCAGGAGGTCAAGGGAGATCTTTGTTGTCCAACACAGCATATCTTCTGATATTATCTGCTTCCGGGCCATTGGTTGATCAAATTTCCTTTTCTCTTGCTGAGAACTTTGGAATAAGGGTTTTATGTAAAATTTCTGTGTACTGTCATTAGTTTCTCAGGGTTTACTTTTTAATCACGAGTCTTCATCAGATATGTTTAAGTGTTTCTAGTTTATTGCTGTAAAAATCTGTGTGATTTTAGAATTTGGGAGAGGCCCTTCTTCAAACGGACGCTTTCTAAAATGACAGCTATATTTATTAGATTGCATTTTATGTCAGTTGCTAAACTTATTAAGGATACAAGTCATCCTTTTATTGTGATTATTAATTGGAAGAGTGCCTTTTATGGCTCCCCATTAAATGACAACTAGCTTACTTCTAGACATGAGAACCAACAGTGCTGAATCCTCATTGTAATTGTATACTTGAGAACTCCAAGCATCTAAATAATTTATTCTGCATTTCTAGACCTAAGTTCCCCTGGCCTAAAATGTAATTAAGTCTCCTTTTATGGAACCTCCTGGGGGGAGGTAGTGAACTGTAGACCATACTTTTCAAACTGGAACATACACATCCCAGAGACTGGTGGTATATGAGAAAAGGCACAGATGCTGCGTGGTACAAATGCACTAAGAGCTAATTTTACTTAAAAGGTTTTGCAGAAAAATGTCCTCCTATAACTCTGCCCTTTTCCCCATTCCTTCCGAGTATTCTTGCTTTTGTCATTAGGTAAAAGTTTGAAAGGAATCCATATAGAAAAAACTGTGGGAGGCTGGAATCCAGATAGACTTGGACTGAATTGTGATCCTACTTTGAACCAAGGGTAATTTCTATGATCATGCATGTCTCACAGCACCAGTAGATACAAAGAAAATTTAGAATTCTTTTTAAAAATGTTTAAAAATCTTTTTAAAAAATATTTATTTGTTTGCGAGAGAGAGAGAGAGAGAGAGAGCACAAGCAGGGGGAACAGCAGGCAGAGGGAGAAGCAGATTTCCCTGCTGAGCAGGGAACTCGATGTGGGATTCGATCCCAGGACCCTGGAATCATGACCTGAGCTGAAGGCAGACCCTTAACTGATTGAGCCACCTAGGTGCCCCCCTAATTTAGAATTCTTAGTGAAATAAATAAATAAATATATAAATATATTTTATATAAATATATAAAGAAGTAGTAAATACATATGTTTACTATTTCTTTCACAATAGCACAAGATATGTAAAACATCAAGAAAGAAATCTGCATGAGAAAAATGTGGGACCCAATTTTAAAAAACCACAGAAATTTATTGTAAGACATGAAGAATTTCTTGAGTAAATGCTTCTTTGAGTACTGTCCCTAGATGGACAGATTGAATATCATAAATGTCAGCTCTTTTATAGGACTCATGCAATTCTGATCAAAAGTTCCAATAAAATATTTATTTTGGAACTAGAGGAAATAATTTTAAAGTTTATATGAAAGAAATGAGTGGGTTAGAATAGTTGATAGAATTTATACAAAGGAAATTAATGAGGAGTACTTGCACTGGTATAAAAATGTATTATAAAAAACAGTAATTAAAATGTTATTTCTGTTGCAAGAAACTAAAAACAACTTTTTGGAACAAGACAGACAGTCATGAAACATTCTAGAATATGTAAGAATTTTATATGTGACAAAGGAAGAATCACATATCAATAGGAAAGGGATTCACCATTACCAGAGTAAATCCATATGTAATAGAGTTTCCATGTAACAATAAAATACTTTTTAAAAAATTTTAAGAAAGCATGCATAAACATTTAATTAATCCCATTTGTCTGTCTAATAAATATCCCTCTAGAACTGATTATGTGCCAGATACTCTAATAAGTTTCTAGAAACACAACTGTAGAGAAGATGGTCTTGTTGACAGTTTTCAAGATTTAGTGTGTGTGTGTGTGTGTGTGTGTGAGAGAGAGAGAGAGCACGCATGCACATGTGTGCCCACGTGTACTCACTCTAGGGATAGAAGAATAGTCAGTCACACAAACAGGCAGTCTGTTTGGTAAATGTTTTTACCAAGAGATACTCTTTGCTATTTGAACACTTAGTATGGCCCTTAACTCATCCTGGGGAGGTGGGGGCCAGGTTACAATGCTGTCACTGAATGCTTCTGAGAGGTTATGTGACCTAAAGAATGAATAGAAGTCTTTCCTGAAAAGAGAGTTAAGGGGTGAGGAAAGGTTCAGAACAAAGACTGTTTGGGGCCTAGTGCATAGTGCATAGCATAAGCAACAGCCTAAGGGTGATAAAATGGATGAAGCCTTCAGGGAATTAGCGTAATTTAGTGTAGCTGAAACTAGAGCTTGAGTGAGGAATGGGGAGTGGGGAGAGATGAGGCAGGAGAGTGTGTGGACTTGTAAGCCTTGTTAACAACTTGGCTTTTAGCCTGATGGAAATGGAGCACCACTGAAAAGTTTTAAGCAAAATGGTGACTCTCTGGCAGATAATGAGTTAGCAGATATTAAGTCTAGAGACCAAGAATATATTGAGGAAGCTGTTAAAATAGTGAGAAGATTACGGTAGCTTGAATTGGTAGCGTGAATAGGGAAAGAAATCCTATAAGGGATATGTAGGAGCAGAGTTGTGGGTTGGTGATTGCTTGGATTTTGAAGTCAGAAACAAGTTTCATGCATGGTCTACAGGAAGAATGAAAGAATTTATAAGGAGAAAGATAATTAGAAAAGTGAAAGCTGCTGATAAAAACAATCAGAATTAGCAGGCAAGTGAAAATTGGAAAAGTAAAAATTACTATTACTGATATATGATGAGAATAAGAGAACAGTAAGAAGCACATAATATAAATCAATGGAGAATTCACAAAATAAATAAAATGATACAATTATGAAAATATGCAATTGAGGTAAAGTGATTCCACTTTCATTTATTAAATTGTTAAAGGATTAATAAGTGACAATTCTAAATGCTGGTGAATGTGTGGACATTTATATACTGCTGGTGCATTATAAGCTGGTATGGGTTTTAAGGAAGGAGATTTGACAATAGGGATCAAAAAGGTTTTAAAAGTTATACCCCTTGGCAAGCAATTTCACTTCTAGGGATTCACCCAAAGAAAATAATCAGAGGTGTGGTCAAAGATTTTTGTATGGTTTTGTTGGAAATACCAGAGGAGTTATGTTATATTCATAGACACATAAGATGAAATATATTTTAGCAGAAGAAATGATCATTTAATTGTTTTTAATGACATTGAAAAAATGTCGATCAGTAGGATCTAATAGGCAAAGAAAACCCTGGAAGAAAATAATGATATAGATGAAAAGTGTCTCATTTTTTTCTTCTTTGTGCTTTCTTTGACTTTTCACATTTTCTTTTGAGCATGTGTTACTGGTATAATAAAAAAGATGGTACAGTGTAAGATTGTAATAAAGAATGACCTCATGACAGAGCCATTGTGAATATGAAACATGGTAAAGTACTTATGGTAACTAATGGGGTTTTGGCTCATAGTCCATGGTTAAGAATTTGGGTCTTCACTCATTTAACAAATGTTTTCAGCTAAAACTGAAAATAGCCCATGAAGGGCTCAGGTGATAAATAACTTTTGTTCCATAGCATTTTTATTAATGAATATTAAATCAGTGTCTTTTTTTTTTTTTTTAAGATTTCATGTATTTATTTGACAGAGACAGAGATAGTGAGAACAGGAGCACAAGCAGAGGGAGTGGGAGAGGGAGAAGCTGGCTCTCCACTGAGCAGGGAGCCTGATATGGGGCTCGATCCCAGGACTCTGGTATCATGACCTGAGCCAAAGGCAGACGCTTAATGACTGAGCCACCCAGGCGGCCCTTAGTCAGTGTCTTCTATAGAATGAAACAGATCATTGTCCCAGAGAGTAGAACTCTTCATGCTAGAACTTGATGCTGTCATTCTGTGGAAAAGAGGTGGTGAGGGGCTCACACTAAAAATAGAACAAACAGAAAATGTTATGGTGGGTACCAGAAAACCAGTGGCCTGTAGACCTCTGGCTGGCTGAAAGATTTCACTCGCATAGGTTCAGAACTGTTTCACTGACAGTGAGCAAGTTTCTCAGTGCTAAGCTCAGACTGTGAGATCGCGTGACTAAAGAAATAGCAAATTTCCAACCATCGCAGCAGGCTAAATGAGTCCTTACCAGCCTGGTAATTACTGGATTTGCTTCTACACTGTGTGTGAAGGCTAAACACAATCCATTAATTTAAATGGACCTGTTAATGTTTGCACTTCACGAAGACCTGTTTTCTTCTTACATAATATTTCATGTTCTTTTGGGTGGTAATGGGTTGTTTGTTTTTATTTGTCTTCCAGAAGCTAAGGCTTCTGTTTATTTGTTTGTAATTACCAGCCTCCTCTTACTCTTTTATAGAGAACAGTTCGATGGCATTTGTTCTTTGCCAGTTTCTAGGGTTTTTTTTTTTTCCCGCTTACCAGTGATGTCTGGGAAACAGGGACTAGTGGGTATGGCACAGTCATTGGGCTGTGAAACCACCCAGACTTTCATACACAAAGGTGAATGCCACCAGGGCATGGACCTCTGCCAGTCTTTACCCATTTTTATTTCTTTATTTTACATTAGCTTTTTAATACTTTCCGTCACTATAGTGATGTCCCCTAGGTGAGTGTTCACGTTTGCTCTTTTTCACAAAGATACCAGTTTGCCTAAGTATATTAGAAGCTTGGTAAATTGGAAGATTTTGGAGCAGTTAAAATAATCAATTATAACTCATTGCTGATCTTATTATACTTCGTTAAAATGATCCAAGAACGCCTACTCCGATGTCTCTCTCAGTTGAGGTCTATCAGGGGTCCACAGTGGAGGAAATGTCATTCTTCTCACCCTTTCTTTTAGCCTGTTACTTTCCACCTGCCAGCCTCTTTTTGTTTCCTGGGTTTCTAGGGACAGGAACTTTGTTGCCAGGTCAAATCCCAACTTGTGCACAGCTATGGAACCTCAGGCAAACTATTCATCCTAAAACCTCTTTCCAGAAACAAGTAATTTTGCTTACTGCCCACATTTCCAACTCCTGCTCTACCTTCTGAAAAAAAATACTCCGACTCCATTGAAATAATTCATCCCACAGTTTCACTTAGTGTAGAATGGAGATAATGATAGCATCAACCTTAAAACCTTGAGTGTGTGGGTTTTAAATGAGATAATACATATAAAAACAGAGCTCCATGCAGCCAACACTAAGAGGACCCAATACCAGAAGTCAGATTGATTTTTCCTTTTTTAAAAAAAAAAACTCCTTCTTTCTCTCATCTATTTTGTCAGCTTATTTTCCTCTTTTATATCTCACTTTTCCTATTCTCTTTCCTCTATGCAACACCCCATTCCAGTTTCTTTGCTCACCCAATCTTTCTGAAGAGAAAGTTAGCAGAGAGTAGTAAGGACCTTGTTAGGTAAGCCAAGAGACATTTGTCCTTGTGCAAGGGAAGAGTGAGATACACAGTCTTTTTGGTCTTTTTGTCAAGAAGAGCCAAATGATGAAAGGAAAGCCTGTAGCTCATTTAGGAAGTGGTCCAGGAAATTTTTAGAGTTGGGACAGGAGGAGCTGGAACTGAGATTGGGCTTAACCTAATGGATCTGAAGTCTCTTGGGAAAGTGCTATTATTACAAATAGAAAACAGTGAAGGGAATTGAGAACGACCATAAGGAAATAAAGAGAAACTGAAAAGAGGATAATTTAGGAAATAGGAGATGTTTGATAGTTTCAGATACACCCAAAGAGAATGAAGAAACGTGAAACCTAAAGACAGATGTCTTTGTGTGTAGGCTGTAGGCATGGGGTAAAAACCAGCTCTTTCTGGTGTTTGGCCACAAAGAGGAAACAAAAGATGGGCCAGAGGTTGAAAAGTTTTTTCCTCTATCTTTATTGATTTGATGTCATGATTTCACATCAGAATTTTCAACTTATGCATTCGATGCTTTAAAGGGAAAGGCTTTTGTAGTGTCCAGTGTAATAGAGAAAGACAGCTTTCCCACATCTTTTCCCATAAAATTTCCACATTTAGAGTACAGTTGTTGGTTATCTGCCATTGTTAGGCATATGCACTGGTAACAGCTTTTTGAGAAGCTGACGTTAGAGTCTATCTTTCTCCTGAAAAGTTACAAACTTAATTGGAATGAAACTGAAGGGCAGCACTTAGAAATAAGTCTAATTGGCCAAACCGAGGCTACTAAGATGTCATTATTAGACACTTTATAGACATACAGACACAAAAGCGTCTGAGTAGGTTTGAAACTCAGGATAACTTCAGTCCCTGAAATAAGTAATTTCTTTTAAAAGTGCCATAAAAATAAAATTCGGCTATAGATATTCTTGACACTATCAATTTAAGAGGTTTCTTCTCAGGTTCACTTGACAAAAGGATATTTAATTAATATTAATTATTAATAATGGTTATTTACAAAGACATGTGTTGTTGATCCATTTTAATAACAGTACAAGAAATATTCATATATAAAAAATACTGCTTTATATTCTGGGTAAGATGGAAAGAGTTCCACTGCAGTAAACTTTCCAAGGCATGAAAGGTATATGAAACAGAGTCTTACATCTCAGAGGTTTGGGATTGGAGCTTCTAGGAATGGTTCTGGGCCACCAAACAGGCTTACATGGGGAAATGGTTAGGGCAACATGGCTACTAGGTCTTAAGGAGGAAAAGGAGAAGGTGGGGCTGAGGGAGATTGTATGGGAGGTATAAGAGAGACACATGCAGGGCGCTGTGTGACTCAGTTAAGCAGCCAACTCTTGGTTTCTGCTCGGGTTGTGATTTTGGGGTCATGGCATCAAACTGCACTCAGCGTGAGGTCTGCTTGTCCCTCTCCCTCTGCTCCTTCCCCTGCTATCAAGCACTCTTTCAAATAAAGAAATAAATGAATAAATACATAAATAAAATCTTACAAAAAGAGGAACACATGTAGATTTAATGAGAAAAGTTTATTTTCTCACAATATTAGTCCCTTTCATAAGAAAAAAAAACCCTTTTGCATATTTATTAAATTACCATCCCCTGAAAAGGGAATATATTACATGTTCCTTTCTCATTTACTTTGTGTCAATGGACAGCCTGGGGCTAAGAAAGAGTAGGAAGCATCATTAAGTCATCTAACAGGGAGACAGATCCAGGCAAGGAGTCCGGTCAGGAATCCTGCCCGGCCACTCATGGCTTCAATGTAGAGGCAAGGGTGAGGCTCAAGGCTGAGCTGTCCAGAGATGTTGGGGCAGCCCTTCATTGCTGCTGCTCCTCCCAGTTCCTCTTCCATTATCTTCCATTTCTCAGAACTCCAGGGCATTTCCTTGAGTGTCTGATGTGGGTTATATCACATGGTACTTTGGGGGACACGTAGTATCATGTACTCAAAAGAGCCTTGGTGTTGCGGTCATATGGACCTAATTACACTTCCTGGTTCTGCCACTTACTGTGTGACCTTGGGCAGGTTATTTAACCTCTCTGAGTTTGGAATTCCTATAATTAGAGCTAATAGTACTCATTTGGAAGGACTAAATAAAATAACACTCATAAGGCACGTGGCACAATCTGAAGCAATAGTAGGGACTCAACAAGTGATCCTTTCTGCTAGGAACACTGAACACATAGACATATTGCAAGAAAGAGTGTTTTACTAATAAAAGAGTCACTGATCTCTTTAAAAAAAAAAGATTTTATTTATTTCTTTGAGAGAGAGCACAAGCAGTGGGTGGGGGGGAGAGAGAGAGGGAGGAGCAGACTCCTTACTGAGCAGGGACCCCGAGATCATGACCTGAGCCAAAGGCAGACACATAATGACTGAGCCACCCAGGTGCCCCAAGAGTTACAGATATCTTATATTTTGTAGACCACCGTGGGCTTTTTACATCTTACACCTTTTATTTGCTCCACAAGGACCTCATAACAGATAGGAAGAGCGTTAATCTTGTATAATAAAAATATGGAAAAGCAATCTTCTGAACAAACTAGGAGGTTTATTTTTTTCTTGCAAGGAGAAGTTAAGAGCTAGATCATCTAGGGCTATTGTGGCAGCTTTGTGATTCTATCAAGGCCCAGGCTCCTTCAGCTTCCTGCTCTACTATGCTTAGTATGTAACTTTAGTCTTCATGGTTGGTCCATGATCCCATGATGGCTGCTCCTAACTTCTGCATGCATTCCTGTTTGAGAAAAGAGGAAGCATGAAGAACAAAAGGCTAAGTTTTTCCTGGGGACTTTCATGGAAGAGGCAATGAGATAGAACCGGGTGTCCTAGAGGAAGCAAGTGGGTTTGTAGGAAACTTCCCCAGAAAGTATTACAGAGACTCTGGGGTGGAGCCAGAGAGGTGTTTACAGGACAGCTGAGGCCACTCATTGTCAGGGAGAATGAGGTAAAAGGCCATGAGCTTCATGCCTGTCTTATCTTACTTGATTCCACTTAACTAGGACTTCTGGAGAATACCTAGCTATGGGAGGCATGAAAATGCCTCTAGCAGAATGTTGGATCTGATTAGAGCCATTCTCTAAATATAAGGTAAAGAGGAGATACCTGCTTTTCTCTGTACAACTTTTCAGGAAGTGCTGATGATGTGGGAGTCCCTGGTATAGAGGAAAAAATGATGAGCCTCCAGCTAGAAAACCTCAGGTTGAGTCTCAGCTTTATCACTCATTAGTTACTTGATCTGAGTCTTTGCTTCTGTCTCTGCAAGGTAAGGGTTGTATCACTCTAATTTTTTTTTAACTGAGGTATAGTTGTCCTACAATGTGTATAGAATCAGGTATAGAACGTAGTGATTTTGACAATTCTTTGTGTTAGTGCTCACCACTGTAAGTGCAGTCCCCATCTGTCATCATACAGTGTTATTCTGTATTATGGGCTATATTCCCTATGCTCTACCTTTTCCCTTAATTGACTTATTTATTTTACAGCTGGAAGTTTGTACTTCTTAATTGCCTTCACCTTTTGTCCATCCCTCTATCCCCCTCCCTTCTGGCAATCACCAGTTTGTTCTCTGTATTTATTAGTCTGTCTCTGTTTCTTTGTTTATTTGTCTGTTTGTATTAGATTCCACATATAAGTGAAATCATAAGGTATTTGTCTTTCTTCTCTGACTTATTTCACTTAGCATAATGCCCTCTAAGTCCGTCCGTGTTGTCGTGGAATTATATCACTCTTAAGTGTTGTGGAAATCAAACGGGATAAATTATAAATTAATATAAAAGCATCTAAAGTATTATTCTTGTCTGAATGCTCCTCCTTACCCAGCAGAACTTAAAGGGACAGCAAACTTGCTTGGGAGAGAATCGAGGTGAGATATGGTAGAACCGCAAAGAAAATCTAAAAAATAACATCCATGTAGAACCATACACATGTGGTCTGTTATGTCTGGCTTCCCTCATTAGCATGTGTCAAGCTTCATTCATGTTGTAGTATGTATCAAAACGTCATTTTTTGAAAAATTGCTGAATAAAATGTATGAGTGTAGCACTTTCCTGTTGTATACCACGTGCTCTTTGCCCATTCGTCCATACATGGACGTTTGTGCTGTTTCCAGTTTTTGGCTGTTTTGCATGCTGTTATGATCATTCCTGTGCAAGTTTTTGCATAGACGTCTGTCCATAACCAAGAGAATATCAGAGAGCACCCAGAGAAGCCTGCTCTGTGAGGCCTTGTCTGTTACAGACGCTGTCCAGGTTCTCCTGCTGGGCACTGCGGGCAGAGGTCATAGGACTTCTGAAGCCTGAGATGTCAGGAGTCAGGTGGGGGCCGCTGAGATCTCCCTTCCCTCTCACCCTAATGTCAGGGCACTGGTCCAGTCTTGCAGTGACTCAGTATGAGTCTTATTGCCGGTTTCTGTAGAAAGAGGTGGCTTTGGTTTAGAAGGCAGATTCTGCCTCTTCCCACCTTAGGTGTGTTACATCCTCTCCCTGAGCTTCAGATGTCCTGTCTGGGAGATGGAGATAATAAAAGCTACCTCACAGAGTATAGGACAAGGATGAGACAATGCCTGGGGAGCACCTAATTCAGAACAGGTGCTATTATGGCCCCGGCAGTAGGACAGTTGACGACACAAAGGGCACAGGTCAGAGACGGTGTGATACAGAGCTCTTTGAATGACCTGTTTTAAGAATATTTAAATCACTTTTCCCATAAGCACTCTATTTGCTAGGTCTGCCATGACAAAGGACCATAGACTGTTGACTTAAACAACAGAAATGTATAGTTTCACAGTTCTAGAAGAGAAGTAGAGGCTAGAAGTCGAAGATCAGGGTGCTGTCAGGTTTGCTTTCTCTTGTGGTCTCTCTCCGTGGCTTGCAGATGGCCACTTTCCATGTCCTCACATGGCCTTTTCTCTGTGCACATACATCCCTGGTGTCTCTCTGTGTGTCCCAAATTCCTCTCTTATACGGTCATGAGACAGGTTGGATGAGGACCTACTTAATGGCCTCATTGTAACTTAATCATCTCTTTAAAGGCTCTGTCTCCAAACACAGTCATAACTTGAGGTACTGGGTACTGGGCTTCGACATATCAACTTTGGGGGAGACATATTCAGCCCATAACAAACACCTGAGGAGCATCTACTCTGCCCCAGACCCAGGATATACAGAAGGGAAAGACTCACATATTACCCCTGGGACACTCAGTCTTTTGGTAGAGATAGGCAAATAGACAATTATGAAAATGCCTTTTCTCCATTTACCTTGCCCTGTGTCTTACACGTAATTTTCAGTCTTTGCAAATGTATCATCAAATATACATTCAGCATTTTGTCCACTGCAGAATCTCAGTTCAGTCATCTATGAGCTCTCTAGGTCTTTACAAGCTCAGGAAGAGAATTTATTGAAGTCCATTGAGAAACAGAAGGTTAGCCAAGAGCCCAGATAAGCTGGGCCAGACCTAGGGGGAAATGAACAAATAGTTGAGATTGAAGTTTGTCTTCACATTGCCTCTTTCCCACCCCCTTCTGCCAAATTTTAGTGACCTTCACACACAGCCAGCCAGAGGCTGCCCACACTCCCTGTATGCCCAATGTCCCAAGTTTAAGGCTGTTCCTTCCCCTTCCTACACCCAAACACACCTGCCTTATGTCTTTGTTCTCTGCTTTCAAGATGATAGAGGCATCAGGTTAAAAACTGAGCATTTTGATGGGGTGCCTGGGTGGTTCAGTTGGTCAAGTTTCTGCCTTTGGCTCAGGTCATGATCCTGGGGGGTCCTGGGATCAAGTTCCATATTGGGAGGCTCCCTGCTCCACAGGATGCCTGCTTCTCCCTCTCCCTCTGCCCAATCCCCTGTTCATGCTCTTTCTCAGATAAATAAATCTTCTAAAAAATTGAGTGCTTTCAGTGTGTTGGACAATAATTAAACACTTTACAAATATCATCTAATTTGATCTTCAAAACAGCTTTTTCACCTCATTTGATAGATGAGGGAGCTGAACTATGGCACACTCAAGGTAATAGTCAGTAAATAGCATCCTTTAAATGCAGATCTTTCTAACTTCTCTAAGACCTTCAGACTCTTAGCTATTAGTAATGTGAACAGCGGTTGATCTCTGTGAAGATAATGCCATGGTTCCTAAAAGCAGTGCCTGAGAGGAATGTGGGTGCCTGTAAGAGAGGAGAAAGGGAAGCAGGAAGTAGAGGCAGAGGAAGGGGCTGAGCAAGGATATGTTCTCTGTTAGTCTAGCTTCAGTATGATCCCATAGTGAGCTCTGAAGCATAAATCACTTGCAGAAATTGGCTCTACCTTAGGGCACCAGATTCACATTTTACCCTAGGTCATTCAACCATTGGCTGTAAGTTGTAGTGTGTGGGGAGGGTGTGTAACCAGGTAACCCCACCAGCAGTCATGAGTCCATAGTGCCAAACATGAGATAGGTAGACGGGACCTGGTCTGGGCACCAATACATTCCACTTCTCACCTACTCCAGGGTAGAGGTAATGGACATTCTAAGAGAAGGTCCCAGGAAAAATGATGATGTGACCCAAAGGAATGTGGCTTCACCACTTCAGGTCCTATGGCAAGTTATTGTAGGAGATACTTTTGCATCAGAATGTGAGAGGGGCTTTTAGAAACCCTGAGTTATACCTATGAACAGCTTCCTGACAGTATGGTCTTAAATTGGACAAGCACTTAAAGTTTAATGATTGATGTTTGTGTACATTATTCATTTAATCATCACAAACCTATGATGGCAGGTTTCATTAACCCATTTTACAGGGAGATTATGTGGTTCAATTATAGAACTTTCTAAAAAAGATTTTACTTATTTTTTTGAGACAGAGAGAGACTGCATGTGTACAAGCATGGGGGAGGGGTAGGAGGAGAGGGAGAAGCAGATTCCTGGCTGAGTAGGGAGGCCAACTCCAGGATCATGACTTGAGCCCTTGAGACAAAGGCAGGTGGTTAACTTACTGAGCCACCAGACACCCCCCAATTATAGAACTTTGATGTGATAAAGCTCGGCCTATGACTTGCCTCTGACTTGAGATCTAATGTCCCTCTGTGATTTCATCCATTGTACAGTTGGGTGGATTCTGCAAAAAGCATACTACCCCACCTAGGGGACCAGCCATCCCCATTTGCTCAGGATTTTTTCAGTTTTAAAACTGAAAATCTCACATTTAGGGAAACCCAGGACCAACTTAATCATTAAACAGAAAAAGCAGTGCCTAAGGCCTATGATACTTTTGGGGGCCTACAAAAACATTCTAATTTTAATTCCTCTTAACAACAGAAGAAAAAAAATGAATATTATAATAATGAAAGACTGCTAAGTAAGCCAGCCTGAATTATGTTTCATCTTTATACTAACAATCATAAAATATAATTTTTTAGCTGTGTGGGCATGTGTGTGTGTATGTCTGTGTGTGTGTCTGTGTATGTCGGTATTTGTGAAAGAAGAAGCCTATGAAAGCAAAAGTGCCTAGGACTCACAAAGTCGTAATGCATCTCTGAGTACCCAGAGGTACTCTGCATATTTTTCTGTGAATTCCAGGTCTCTATCTCCCTAAAGACTTGACCAGACATTTATCTTATTCATCTTTTTGTCTCCAGCTCCTGGCTTAGGGTCAACCACACTCTAAGCACCCAATGCCTATTTATTGATTGAATAAATGAGTTAATTGATGGCCTCATTCAGCTGATTGCTTGTTATAATAACATAGGGGACATCAGCTGCTCTTGGCCTCAATTTCTACATCTGTAAAATAAATACATTGGAATAGAACTCTCAGGTTCTTAGGGGACACTTGATGTCATGTATTCCTGATACCAAATTATGGGACTTTCTTAATATCATTGGAAAATGTCATTAACAATGAAAGAATCACTTGTAGATCCTTGGAGTCATTGTTGTATTTTTCCCCCCTCCTTATTTTTCTTGTAGATCCTCACTGAAAGCCAGCATGTCCAACTTTACCTCGCGAAAAATTTCTTCCACAGGAAATGGTAATGTAGATAATATTTTCCTTACTCAGAAAACTTAAAAATCTGAGAAAAACAATGCATAGCTCTTAATTCTTTTATATAGATATGGAATGCTTAGAAGCAACAATCTAACTTAATTAGTATTGGTCAATGTAAGGCTTAGAGAAAAAGTAGGAGTGCTATAACTTTTACTCATGTAATTGCAATGCAAGGATTTTTTTTTTAATCAATAAAAATGTTCTTTTGTGTGTGGCACAGTCTGTTCTTCTGACTCCCCTGAGGTTAAAGAATTCAGTTACGGGGCACCTGGATGGCTCAGTGGGTTGAGCCTCTGCCTTCGGCTCAGGCCATGGTCTCAGGGTCCTGGTATTGAGCCCAGAATCGGGCTCTCATCTTGGCAGGGAGCCTTCTTCCCTCTCTTCCTCTGCCTGCCTCTCTGCCTACTGTGATCTCTCTCACTCTGTCAAGTGAATAAATAAAATCTTTAAAAAAAAAAAAAGAATTCAGTTACTTATAATCAAAAGCACCAGGACTTCTTGACTATCATTTACTAGGTACACTGTAAAACAGTCCCGTGTGTACTTTTTTTTCCTTGTATGTACTTCTGAAGCATATATATATATATATATATATATATATATATATAGAATGAAATGGCCAACCCACCAAACCATGGCTTTGTTTATCCCACACCCGTAGTTCTATATTCCCGGGTGCAGCACAGGACCTCATGAGCTGCCCTGGCAGTTTCATTTGGCACCTGAGCAGTTTTATATGTTATCTCTGATGCTGGGGTGTGAGATTTGTCCTCTCCTACCAGAGCATCATATTTTGAAACAGTGCTGAACTCGTCAGCCGAGGAGTGGATGATGGCCAATCAGATATGCCTCTCAAGACACCCAGGTTAACAAACTCACACTTGACCCCATACAATTGCATCTGTCAGTTTTTTTCATTTTTCTGTTGATAGATATGAAGAGTACCTCTCAAGGGACAACATTGAGGCAACAGGGTTTTCATGATGTGAACAAAAGAAGGACTTTCTTACAGGACAACAGCTGGATAAAGAAACGTCCGGAAGAAGAGAAGTAAGAGAGTGTGGAGAGGGTGGGTGGGTGGACAAGTAGAGCTGTTCTCTAGCTGGGAAGCTAATGGCCATCTGGAAAGCAGGTGCTTTCCTTAAAACACTTTGCTGCATAGCCTAACGTTTGGTTTAATAGGCATACATTGGCTTTCAGATTTTCAAGAATATTCCTACCATTTTTATGATTTACATAACAAAGAGCATGTGAGTCATTAGGGAGAAAAAGCAGAGTTTCATTGTTACAACTAGCATGGGTGTTTGTGTCTTTTTGACAAATTGAAAAGAACGTGACTTTCCAGTTTCCCAACAGGTAATATTTAATCCATGGCAGGGAGCCTCCTCATGTATATTCATCATGTCAGTTGAAATAAACAAATAATAGTATGATTCCTAATTTACAAATTTAATAATAATTTATGTAAAATTCCTATATGTGCAAGTGAAATCAGTACATTCTCAACTCATTTTAGTCCCAGTGGTCATATCTCTAGATATGGGGTGGGTGCTAAATGTGGTATTACTTTGCAAGGGATAACATTTACCATCAAGAACGTTTTGTCTGTTTTGAGCATTGCTTCTACTAACTCCGTGTTATAGATCTAAAAACAATTACAGGCGTATTGCCTCATTGTCAGCATAGATTTACAATAAACATTTGTCCAGCCCAGATATATTTATTATAAATCACACATATACATATGCATATGTTTTAAGATGCCCTCTTACATATAGGTACATACTTTACATATAAAGCATCTTTAAATCTCACAAATCACACAAGGTAGGTATTATTACATCCTCCATTTTATAGAAGAGGGATCTGAGGCTCAGAAGAGTTAAGTAACTTGTCCAATCCACACAGCAGTTAAGTGATGGAGTTGAGATTTTAACATGATCCATTGTCTTTCTGTTACACCAATGGTTCTCATTGAAGGGCAGTTTGGGGATGTTTGATAAGATGTTTGAAGGGGATGTTTGGTAAGAGCTGGAGACATTTCCAGTTATCAAAATTAAGGAGTACTCCTGACATCTAGTGGGTAGAGGCCATGGATGCCACTAAACATCCCCCAATGCACAGGGCACTCCCCACAACATAAAATTGTCAAGCCCATAGTGTCCTAGTGCTAAAGTTGAGAAACTCGACATTACAGGATACTTACTCTAAACTTTCTACTAAACTGCCCATATATGGTTATCTGAGGAACATACTTGTAACTGTTAAATGAAGATGTCTATTAATTCCTGTTACTAAATCTTACTATTTTAAGGGAATATAGGGGTATTTAGAGACTCACATTGATTTTTGGAGTTGACATTCTTGGACAACAACCATTTCCTTTAGTAACATGCATTTACTACTTTTGTTAAAGCCTAATACGGCACTTCTATTTTTCCATAGTGGTGGAGTGATGTAAAATGTGAATCATAAATTCTGTGTTGCAAATATTTGCACAGATGTGTGAGGATAGAGATGTCTAAGACAAATTATAATTGGTAGGAATGATTGTTTTATGCCAAGGATGCCTCATTTATAAAGGCCCAGGGAAGCCAAGTTGGATGATATGGCAGCTGCTGAATGAAGGGAAAATGGGCTCTGATGCTTTCCCCACTCCTATTGGCCCAGGTCTGGGCTGTGTGTTACGATTCTTCTTCAGGTCAGAATGTGTCCCGTGTCTGCCTCTCTCTCACAAGTTTAGGGAATGGATACCAAGAGAGATGGAAATGTTCTCTTGGGATTTTTGAGGGTGTAAATTTGCTGGAATTGTTTCAGTTTCGCTGTCATCTTTCTTTTTAATTATCTACCACAATTTTCTTGTATAGCTTTATTACAAATAGTTCCAGAGTGTTGAGTAACATTAGGGGAGCAGAACCAGGAGCTATGTGGTATTTCAGGTTTGGTTGGGTTAACATGAAAAAGGTTCAGGTACTTGGTTCAAGGCCAAAAGATCTACTACATGTTTTGACATTTCCTAAAGTTGCCTGTACTTTCAGGTCTGCTGTACAAAGTAAGAAAGGGTTTGGGATTTTATGTATGGAGGTCTATGTATGTAGTAAGGGTTATATATAAAGGGTTAACTAGGAGAAAAAGCAAAGGTTTGAAATAGAGAGATCTGGGTCCTACATCCATGCCTTCACTTACTAACCTTTTGGTCTTAAGAAAACCACAAAATCTCTGATCAGTTTTTTCTTCTGTGAATTGGGTATGACAGGGTCTTCTTTGCCTAATTTATAGGATTATTTTAAGGACCAAACAGTTCTCATGGTTCAAAAATGGGCCAAATTGCCTATGAATGATCAGCCTTCTTAACCATAAATATTGGTACTTATTTTCCTGATTTTTGTCAAGGGAAACTATGAGGTCCCTCAGATGAAAATGTATAGGTATAAAGGGCTTAATTAAATTTAAGACATGTTTGTGAAAGCTTTTGCCTTCCTGCAGAAACTGACTCTTATAATGTACACAAAGTTGATGTCCACATATATGTTCCCACACTCTGATAGAAAAAAAAACCCCACTCATTCCATTGTTGAATCATATGGAAATCTCATGGGGTATATGAGAATAATGATCATTTGTACTGACAAACTTGTTTCTTTTCACCATGCTCTTTCAAGGGGAGACTGGTAAAAACAAATGTATGGTTGTGTTCTTATGCCTGAAATAAAATGAATTAACCTTGCTCTAAATAGTGAGCTCTTTGCTGTCTCCCTTATTTAGCGTGTACCAAATACTGTGGTAACTCTCCATGTGACTTAGTTTTGTTCTTTCTTTACAGAGATGAAAATTATGGTAGGGTGGTGCTCAGCCGACATAACTCCCATGATGCCTTGGACAGGTGGGTGTTTCAGACAAGTTACATCATTCGCAGAAACACAAAGACAATAGTTTTGAGAGAAAACTTGTTCAAGACAAGCTGAATATTTGTGGCTAGCCTCAGGCTTTCCCCGGCATTCTGGAAGTCTCTGTGATATCATTAGAGCAAAGTCTGTGCTTCTCCAACTCCATGCTTCCAGAACCACAGCTTGGGGGTATAGAATAACCAATCCATGGAGGTAGCCCTCTGGATGGGAAAAAGAAAGGGCTTCCACAGAAATGTGACCAGATAAGCTATCTCGGAATCTTAGGAAAAGGAACTTTAAAATACAGAAGTAACAGTCCCTGAGTTCACTTGCTTTATGGGCAGTATACTTCTTTTGAGAAACTCCCAGGTTTGTGGAAAACCACTAAATGATACTGAGTGACAAAATTAGTAGAAAAATTTAGACAAAACTCATAATAGTGTGAATAATCTAAGATTGATCAAATAAATAGATAATACTCTTGTTAAAACACATTTATGCTCACACACATGTAAGCAACCACACCCATCAGAAGAACCCAAGTATTTTTCAGACACAAGTTTTACTCAGCCCTTACATGCTGGAAAAATACAGATCCATAGACTACAAGACTAAAATTTACCACAGAGGTGCTATTGTAGAAGTGTGTCACAGGGCCCTGGGAGAAGAGATGAGAGAGCCTAACTCTGCCTGAATTAATCAGAGATGGCACCCAGAAAGCGGTCTTTGGTGTTGGCACTGCTGTTTGAAGGATGAGGAGGGGTTTCTGGGTCGGGAAGTGCTGCTGGTAGGCATGAAGCAAGAGAGGAGTGCTTCCAGCCGAAGTAGCAATGTGTGCAAAAAGCTCCATGTGACAGAGACTGAAAAGACAAAAGCGAAGGGAAGATAAACAATATATCCTCCTCACCTTAGATAACAGCTTCACAGTAGGCATGAACGAAGAACTTCCGCCGTGTCCTCCTGCCAGATTGTTTAAATCTGTCAGACAAGCCTGGTAGCACAAATACTTGGAGAGAGGCCTCCTGTGAGCAGACACTGGCCTGAGGACTGGGGATAAAACAAAGTCCCTGCTTCCATAGAACCTGCATCCCAGCTGAAGGTGGAGGAGGGGAGAGACTGAAAGTAAATTAACAATAAAATGTGCTGTGTGGCCATAAGTGCAAGGAAGAAGAAAGTCAGCTAATGAGACATAAAGTGATGCTGTCCGAGAAGGGGCTGTTTGACCGAAGGGAGTCAGTGGCCCTGCGGTGCCTTCATTCATGCCTTCAGCATTGAAGGCCATTCATGCCTTTAACACAATGATGGGCCAGGCCAGGAATTCACTCTGAGCTTCCTTTAAAACTTAGGGGATCACATTAGGCAATTTTCTTTCCTCTTCTCTTGCAACAACAGACACTGTTCCCTCTGCTCCCGTTTGAAAATGTTCACAGCTATTTATCCTCCAAGGCCCAGCTCAAACTGCACTTTACCCATGAAGCCCTCTTTGATTCTCTTACCTAGAAATAAATGTTCTCGCCATAGAACTTCCTTGCACTTTCCCTGAACTTCTTTTATGACACTGGCCACCGTCTGCCCTTGGGTGTACATATCTAATTTGTCTCTCTAGTTCTGTGTCAGTCAAGTCCATAATTTTTTACTCTTGGCTTCCTCGTAGTCATCAGCTACAGTAAATTGTATATTGTTTACCTTCAAATATTTGCTTAATAAAAATACACTATATCAAGTTAAAAATTAAATTCTAAGTGCATGTACTGTTTTAGTGCTTTTCTAGATTCTGTATCTTTGATCTGTCAGCTTCAAGTGATGCTTTGAAATGCAAACAGAGTAAATCATGGTATAATTCATCAAAGAGCTTGCTTTTCTTGTATTACAGGGTTACATAAGGCATTAAACAACCTGTTTTTGTTGATTGATCAGTCTGATCAAGATATTCCCATTTGCTTTGATGATCTTGATTCCTGCTATTGAACCTCCTATCCTCTCTTCCCTTCTTTTCTTGTCTCCTTTCCTCTCCCCTTTGTTCTGCTTACCTGTCTTCCTCAACTTCTCCTTGCCTTCTGTCTCTCTTCTCCCTACCTCTTCTTATCTCTCCTTTCTTCTCCTCTCCTCCCTCTACATCTTTCCTTTCTCTCTTCTTGCACTCTCTTCTCTTCATTTCTTTCTAGCTTTTCCTGTTCCCTTCTTTTCTTTTCTCTCTCCCTTCAGTCAGCAAGTTCTTTTTTCCCAACCCTGTCCACGGTGCTGAACTTTAAATAAAGCAATTTGTATTCAGCCTGTTGAGCTGGCTTAAGGTACTACTAGAATTCTGCAAACAAAACAGCTGATTTTTAAGGGATTGAGTTCTTATGATGTAAAAGCCAACAGTATTGCTAACAGTACATATTAGTTATTAATCACTTTGCATGTCATGTTGTTCGTTTTGCCTATCCTTATCCCCAATTTGAATATGTTACATTGTAGTTAGAAATAATTGGACCTAGAGAAGAATTCTTTTATTAGCATGGGGAGTTGGGTTTGCCATAATTTATTCTATCCAGGTCAAAACCTTGGAAGATTTAGATACTCTGAATCTGCCTTTCCTTTGCAACATGCATATCTCCTACCTAAATAGGCCAAAATTTTACCAAAAGCATGATAGATTTTATAAATGTTTTTTGTAATTTATTTGATCTTTCTGTAATTGCTTTTTGCTACAGGAAAGCAAATGAGAGAGATGAGCCAAAAGCTACGATTAGTCGGTACAGATCTGATGACACTTTAGACAGGTAAGGTGTTGTTGAACCATGTAAAGCAGAATGCAAAATGTCTATGAAATCCCATTTTTTATCACCCATGAGGTATTTAAATGTTTCCCAAAGTAAGTTTTGAACCATGATATCTTATCCCTAGGACAGAAGGGCTATTTGGATTGAATTATCATCTTCAAAATTCACAAAATCTTGACTCAACATGCTATTTTCTTAAAATCCTGCTGACAGTAGATTGATAAGAACAATTCTGAAGAAACTGATTTGAGTATAAGCAGGGTGGACACTACATGGAATCCGTTCAGTTTAAAAGAAGAATCTAGTTATTTTTGTGAATATGAGTAGTCAGTTCTTGTTCTAACTTTCCATCCCACTGGTAGAAAAACAGCTGTTTCTGTTTTTATAGAGACTATACATTTTAATAATCAAGTAGTTTTGATCCACTGTAGTATAAAGGCTCTGTAGTAAGTGAGACTACTCTTGTGTGTGACACTAGAATCACTAGATGGTCTATAGAATGGGTCCATTATGTTGTGCCTATTGTTAGTTCCTTCCTACATGGAGGAAAAAGGCTCATCTTTATGGAGAAAATTGAGAAACATCTATTTTTTTTTAAAGTAGGTTCCATAGCCAACGTGGAGCCCAGTGCAGAGCTTGAACTCAACACTGAGATCAAGACCTGAGCCAAAATGTAGAGTTAGACACTTAGTTGACTGAGCCACCCAGGTTCCCTGAGAAATATCTATTTAGACTGAAGAAGTGTAAATGCTACAAATCACATTTTTATCTTATATTTGGTAGAGATACTCAGTAAGCATATATAAAGTGCAAAGTTAACATTTTTAATTGAAGTCTAGACAATGGTCACCTGAGGCTATTGAAAGTTTAGGTCACTCCCTATAGCTAAAGATATGCTGCTATTCTAGACAAAAATACCACCTGCTGCATTTTAAGCACACAAGCTGAAATTTATGGTATCTAATATATTCTATATTTAGCATTTACTGGCATTAATTCATGTAGGAAATGTACATACTTCTATACCATTCATAGGTTTTCAAGCCAGTCTCCCTTAATAGAGGGTAATCCACACTGGTATTCCTAAGGAGTTAACTTCTCTCTTGTAATAGCCTCAAAAAACAAAACAAAACAAAACAAACAAACAAACAAACAAACAAAAAACGAGTTTGTAGAAGTATCTGTACAAGATCTCATCTCTACAGAACTGAGTGGAGAGAGAGTCAAAATAACTGTCCATTCATGTTGGCCTTGTGGGCTGTCCTGTTGCTCCATTAGTTGAAGACAGAAACCCTTTTTCTAGGAATGAATCTGAAAGTGAGATAATTATGCCTCAAGAAAGGTAAATATGTGGGAGACCTAAGCCTTTGTAAGCTGTGTATCTGAAGGTTTACATTGGGCCAGTCAAGACAGAGCCCTGGAACGTTAACAATGAACTAGACCAGACCTCACAGGCTAACAAGATGAGTCACTCTCAGCCTTAGCTGCAAATTAGAATTACTAAGAGAGTGTTTAAACTTTGCTGAAAACTTGGTCCCACCACCTTTTGCCCTCAAAAATCTGATTTAATTAATCTGAGGTGGGACTTGGGCATTTTTTAAAAAAAGATTTTATTTTTATTTATTTGACAGGTAGAGATCACAAGTAGGCAGAGAGGCAGGCAGATAGAGAGGGGGGAAGCAGGCTGCCTGCCGAGCAGAGAGCCCATGCGGGGCTCAATCCCAGGACCCCGGGATCATGACTTCAGCCGAAAGCAGAGGCTTTAACCCACTGAGCCACCCAGGTGCCCCAGGACTTGGGCATTTTTAAAACTGATGAAGTGATTCCAGCGTGCAGCCGAAATTCAGAATCACCAATCTTGCCCAAATCCTTCATTTTATACCCTAGAAAATGAGGCCAGAGATGATTTGCTTTATTTACACAGAGGTTTAGTGGCATGTTTGGTTAGTTCATTTCCAAGGCAATCCTGAGTCCCAGCAGTATGCTACATCTGTCTAAAGGTGGAAATAGATGTGAGGGAAGGAACTCAGGAATCAGTAAAGAAAGGCAATTCCTATCAGTAGTCAGACTTTTCATGGTGCTGGCCACACCAAATGTGAGATAGGAAGTAATTTTAGGAGGAAGATGACCAAATATATTTGGTATACATGTGTGTATGTATTTCAATAATGCATTTATTTTATTTTATTTTTTTAAGATTTTATTTTTAAGTAATCTCTGCCCAATGTGGGGCTTGAACCCACATCCCCGAGATCAAGAGTGGCATGCTCCACCATGGTGGCCCATAATAATGCATTTATTTTTAAATAAATTTGAGATAAGTATTGACTTTATATTTGTAATTCTCTTAAAAAAAATATATATGTAGGTAAAAGCATGAGATGTTCTAAAGGAATATGAGTAAATACTAATGTATGCGGCATGCAATAGGGTCCGAAACCTCAAGGTGGTCTAATGACTATTCGGATAACCTAGGTTGTGGTGCCCTCTAGTGTTCCATCATGGAAGTGTAACTTTTCCTTTGGTACTTTTGATCACACTGCTAAATGGCTATATTTGAGTATTTCCTGTCTCCAAGATTGACACTTATCAAAACAACCTATTTCATATCACAAGTTGGCAGAAACTTAACTTTCAAGAAAAATACAAAGAATCACCCTAAGTAATAAGAAATTGACGTATGCATTGGAATGGTGTGTTAGAGCTCTCTCCATTGTTACTCATAGACTGGTCCCCCAGTGGCATAGAAGAGATAGTGCAGGTGAATAATAGCGCAGGAAGACATTTTGACCTTATATAGGAGTGTTAAAACAATCACACTGAAGAATCGGATGTGTGACACTGGGCCCTCCTGGAAAGACTTTTATTCCAGAGATACCCTACTTCTAAGTCGGGTGGTCAAGAGAAAGTCACTCAACTTCTCCGAGACTCCATTTTTTTCATCTATAGAATGAAAATAATTACACCTCCCTTGTAAGGATATTTTAAAGAGTAGAGGAAAATGTATACAAGAAACAGCAAAGAGTAGGTAGTGGTTTTTATTATTATATACAATATTGCCCACATAGGCTTACACTGTAGAATTTTTATTAACTTCGTTTAATTTTAACATCAGAACTTGCTCCATCTATACCTCGAGAATGTTTAAAGTCCTGTTTGTTTTAGACAGATTGTTGTTTTCAGTGAACCAGAGTAGCAATTTCCTAAGATTATTTTTAATTCATGTTAGGGTCTCATAGACAGCTATAAAGTATAAGTAGAGTTTCCAAGGAACATTTAAGATTTAAAATTTAGGGTCATCTGACCTCTTAAAGTATTCACAGTGGTTTACTGCAGAGCCCTTTAAATATAAACATCCCAGAGGCTCAGTAGCAGTTAGTGCCAGGGATACAGTTACAGTCCTTGGCCTGATGATCACTTTAGACATGAGGTTTTTATACATGAATTCTAGGACCATGTACAAGTTAATGCCTGGATTGAGAATGGTTTGTTGAGAATATGGAGTTCTGGAAGATTTAAATCTCCCTTCCTTTTTTTTTTTTAAATTTATTTGTCAGAGAGAGAGGGAGAGAGAGAGAGCGAGCACAGGCAGACAGAGAGGCAGGCAGAGGCAGAGGGAGAAGCAGGCTCCCTGCTGAGCAGAGAGCCCGATGTGGGACTCCATCCCAGGACGCTGGGATCATGACCTGAGCCGAAGGCAGCTGCTTAACCAACTGAGCCACCCAGGCGTCCCTCTCCTTTTGCATTCAAGAGTTAATCAGTTTGTGACATTATGTACTATAAACAAAAACTTGTTTGGAGTTGATGCATAACATTTTAATATATTAGAGTTATTTACCCAATATTTTAGTCACACATATCAAGATGACATTAGGAATTGAAATCATTTTAAACTTACGACAGTTAAGTCACATTTTTTTCCCACATTAATTTTTTTTTTTTTTTTTTTTTTTAGAGTGAGGAAGTTAGTTCCCATCTTTCTAGGAATAGTTTATGTAAAGCCATGTACTAAAGTCTATGGTAAAATTGACAGTTTGGAGAAAGTTATAGTAGACACAGTATTGAATCAACAGAAAAGTATTGCTGACATTTTGTTTTCCTGAGCCTAATTTTGCTACATTCTAGTGTTGTGAAAGCCTGCAGAATGCTCCAGGGGATAGTCCTATGTCTTAGGAAGAACCTTCCTATCTGATATGAGGGAAGGAAGGGAAGGAGGCTCTGCAGTCATGAGAGCCCCCATTGGCATGGAGACCACAGGATTCCTAATTTGTCTTTTCTGACACAAGGGACAAATCACCTTTTCCATATATGACCTCCTTGAGGAGACCTGAGATCTGAGGGATTAAAACCTCTGATGGCCAGTAGAGGCTATTAAATAAATGTGTTAGTCAAAGTAAACTAATTCACCAGGGTAGAGTAACTTTTTTAACAAGTTCCTTCTCTTGCCCCCAAATCTATTGTGGTTTAGCACAATAGAAGATTACTGTTCACTCTCTTCAGGGTCCAGTGTGGTAGGCTGGAAGATAGGGGATGTCTCAGCTCCCTGAAGTGACTCAGGGACCTAAGTTCATGTTTTGATGCAGCCATCTTCAACCCATGTACAACAAAACCATAGTAGGAAGAGAAAGAAAGAATAAGGAGGATTACACAAGAGGTTTTATGATGGGTCTGGAAGTAGCAAACAAAATTTCTGCCCACATTCTTTAGTCTAGAATTTAACCACATGGTCCCAAGTTAATTGCAATGAAGAATGGGAAATGTGGTCTTCCTGTGTGCTCAGAAGGAAAAGAAAATTAGTTTGGCAGACATATAGCATTGCCTATGCCCCAAAATATCTTAAAAAAAAAACAAACTTGTCTTTCATTGATACCTTTTCCAGACTTGGGATGTACCATCATTGACTGGATATACAGTTGACAATACAGGGTTTAGGGGTGCTGACCCCTATGCAATCAAAAATTGATATATAATTTTTGACTCCCCCAAACTTAACTACTATAACCCACTATTGACTGGAAGCCTTATCGATAACATAAACAGATGATTAATATATATTTTGTATGTTATACATAAATGAATTCTTATAGTAAAGTAAATGTTATTAAGAAAATCATAAAGAAGAGAAAATATATTTACAATACCATACCATATTTGTCAAAAAAATCTGCATGTAAGTGAACCTGTGCAGTTCAAATCCATTTGGTTCAAGGGTCAACTATATTATTAAATAGTAATGAAAATAAAAGAGTGGGTTAAATGCTCCATGAATCAGAGAGTCTAGCAGAAAGCATAAACCTTAAAAATTCCAAAATGTATCAAAATAGCCTCATAAATAGATTTTGTCTTAAGTGGCTTTTTTAAAAATTACAAAATATTCTAAAATATAATACCTGAAAACAAGTCTCTTTATCAACAAAATGTTTTATTGTGGAGTTATTCTTTCATGACAGCGGTATGAAAGGACTTTAATGATCTAAATGTTCATCCAAACTTGTGTCTTGTTTCTTTTTAAAGGATCTCAGACAGAAATGATGCTACTAAAACATATAAGGCCAATACCTTGGATAACCGACTAGCCAATAGGTACCGGTATCTATTGACTTTGGGAAAGACCCAAGTACAATAATTTTCTAAGCATTACTTATTTACTTACAATTCTTCTGTCCTACTTGATTTTCTTTCCATAAATTATTATCCTCTAGTTTTTAAACATAAAAATTCTGGAGTATATACCTTTATTCTTCTTCATGGTTAGAGAAATAGAAAATGTTTGTTGCCTTGCTTAACTTTTTAAAAGATTTCATTCACTTATTTGTCAGAGAGTGCCCAATCAGGGGGAGCAGCAGGTGGAAAGCAAGTTCCCTGCTGAGGAACTAGCCCAATGCAGGACTCCATCCCAGGGCTCTGGGATCATGACCTGAGCTGAAGAAAGACGTTTAACCAACCGAGCCACCCAGGTGCCCCTGTTGCCTTGCTTAAATATTGAGAGAGTTCATTGCTTCAGGTCATTATTCTTACCACATTCATGTTTTTGTTTTAAATGAACCTGGTGGCAAGAGTATGAAATAATGTAAATGCCAATTTTACATTCTTTTTGCTAAAGAAAATTACTGAACTCAATAAATAAAAACATTGGGCTTAAATGATACTGAATTTTCTGAAAAAAGAAAAAAAAAGATTTCCTTTAGAATCTAGTTCAAGACAAAAAGATCATGAAATCACTTTATCAAATTTATTCAAATAGTGATGCTTTTCTTTCTCTTTCTCTCAAATAATGTCTCCCTTTAAATAGAAACTCTAAATTCGTGGACAATTGCAAATTGATACAAGTATTCATTCTTCGTTGCTACTCAAACTTTTGCCTTTCTTGTATTTTTCCCCAGAAACATGTCCACGTTTAGATCACCAGAAGCAGCAAAGACGTATGTATTTTTCTGATGGAAGTTACATTTTAAGAATAAAGTGTATTTATTTGTATGCGTTGAAGATAAACCAGGGTATATGCCCCTCGGGCCAAAGTTTCATTATAATAAAGCCACATTCCTGTTGCTTAAGCCGAGTTTAGTAGAAATAAGAAAATGGTGCACGAACCTTAAAATATTTACCATCTGGTTTTTTTGTAAGATTTTATTTATTTATTTGACCGACAGAGATCACAAGTAGTCAGAGAGACAGGCAGAGAGGAGGAAGCAGGTTCCCCACCGAGCAGAGAGCCCGATGCGGGGCTCCATCCCAGGACCCCGGGACCATGACCCTAGCCAAAGGCAGAGGCTTTAACCCACTGAGCCACCCAGACGCCCCATACCATCTGGATTTTAACAGAAAAAGTTTACCAACCTTTGTTTTTTTATTTATATATAATTTTTAAAAAATTTTTGATAAACATATAATGTATTATTAGCCCCAAGGGTTCAGGTCTGTGAATCACCAGGTTTACACACTTCACAGCACTCACCATAGCACATACCCTCCCCATTGTCCATAACCCCACCACCCTCTCCCTACCTGTCTCCCCCGTACCAACCTCTGTTTTAACCAAACATCTCAACCTAAGTCATTCTTTTCTTTTTTTGTCTTATTTTTTCCCTTTTTTCTTTTTATTTATTTTTTTCTTCCTCCAAATTTTTATTTAACTTCTAGTTAGTTAGGATACAGTATAATATTGGTTTCAGGAGTAGAATTTAGTGATTTGTCACTTACATACAACACCCAGTGCTCATTGTAACAAATGCTCTCCTTAATGCCCATCACTCATTTGTTCTTTAATATTTTTCTCCCACAGATCTTTATTTTTCCCTGTTCTTATGGCCACTAATTTTCTTCCCCTACATTTCCCTTGTCTTTCAAAACACCCATCACATTACAATTCAACTGAGTCATGAAATCATATGTTTGTTAGCAATTGATTTAAGTGAAGTACAATTTCTCGGAAATGTACTAGTGGTGATTATAAACAGCCAAATTAGGTGGATTTTTGAAAACAGAATTGGCTTTTAAATTTTTATTTACAAATAAAGTAATTTTCACCTTGGACCACACCTCTCAGTCGTTGAAACAGGCCTGGGTTACTTCTTTTTTTTTTTTTTTAGGTCTATGTGTATTAATAAATGCTAAATAGAGATTTAAAATGGTGTGATTTTTAAATGTTGTCTTAAACAATTTAATGCTATTAATTGCAAAAAAGATGCAATATAATTCTGTTAATCACAGTATATACAGGATTTTATTTATATATAATATGAATCCGGGGCATATCAGAATTCATGGGTCTGGATTTCAGACCACAATGTTATATAATGAATGGTTTCATTCAGTTTCTTCAGTTCTGATTACTTAGATGAAGGCCAGATGACTTACAAAATGGCTAAACTAAGGAAGAACTTGTTTTCTGTTCTTCTTTTGTCCTTTGAAACATTTTATGGTGGGTAAAGAGAAGGTGGGAATATGGGTAGATGATAAGACCTTTCAAAGGTGGGACAGCATAAAAAAGTTTCAAGAATGTGATTTGTGGTTGTGACTGAACAGGCAACCTAGAGTTTCGTTCAGTGCCAACACTGCCAGCACCCCGGCTCCCACCGCTGTGACAACTCCTGTAAAGAAAAAGAGGTATGATGGGCTGGTTGCATCTGCTTCTTGCTGATGTTCTGTACGGGATTGTCCTTTTTTAATTTCTGAACCAAACCATCCATCAAGATGCTCTGTGGCATTCAGAAGTTGGTCTCTCATCCCTGTTCCCTCCTCCTTTTCCAGGGATCCAGTTCCACTGGATTCTGCTGTCCTCAAACTTTGTTCATTTTCTTCCTCTTTTCCGTTTCAAACATGCAGTCTTGGGGCACCTGGGTGGCTCAGTGGGTTAAGCGTCTGACGGTTAAGCGTCTGACACTTGATTTTGGCTCAGGTCATAATCTCAGGGTTGTGAGATCCACCCCAGGTGGGAGCTCTGAGCTCACTCATTGTAGAGTCTGCTTATGGATTCTCTCTCCCTCTCCCTCTGCCCCTCACCCTGCTCACACTCTAAATAAAAGAATAAATATGATCTTAAACAAACAAATATGCAGTCTTTTCTCCAGGTCCCTTGGGGTCTTGAGTATCTAGGTAATGCTTTTGATGACAGAGTTCAGCAAAGGATAAGCTACTTCAGGTAACACCTTTAGTAGAGTCCTACTGCAGGGAATGCCTTACCCTGAAATAATTATGACCGTGGGATGGCCAAATGTTGCCACGCTCCTGAAATCTGCCTGCATCGGTGGGGTTTCCTCTGCTCTGTAGATTAGGTTGGCCCTACTTCCAAGTACAGAGTCAAAGGCCCCGTCTTGAGACTTCTATTTATGTAGTAGGCACAGAGAAGCAGCTAGACCTGTGGTGGCAGAATATTCTTCATGAGACAGAACGTGATGTTCAAAGCAATTTTTGCTTGTTGGAGAGAACACAGTGCTAGTGAATCATGATCAGATGGAAAACAAGCATTCACAAACCTCAGTGTTTTTAAAATATTTTTATTTTCTTTGCCTGCACCTAGAACTGTGCCCAGTTTGGATAGGTGCCAATGTTTATTGAATGGCTGATTGCCAAAACACTCCCGCAGTCAGAATTCTGGCTGTGTCTGCGGAGTCTCAGGAACTGTGATCACCTTTCTCACTTGGACCCAGATTTCACATCTCCTCTCCACTGCAGGAATCTTTCCTCTGACGGATTAGGCATAATTCAGGATCACTGAAGCCAGCAACAAGACTCTACTTTTGTGATATATATTGGACTAGCTCTTGTGAGAAGCACTGACGACTTACATTGAGTTGAAATCTACTTTGATTTATGCCCATCTCTTCTTAGGCACCTGTGGTGCCTCAGAGAACAGACCCGCTTCAAGAATTTAAAGCCAGATCTCCTGTCCTCCTTATCCTAGCCTTTCCCTCTCTGGGCTTTCCTCTGACATGTCACTCTCTTCTACATATCTTCATTTTTGGTCCAAATCTAAATCTTTCTGACAGAGCCCTAAGCTGTCTCTATCAATTAAAATTAAGTCCCAGTAATGTGAAGACATCTTTCTAATTGGATATATATGTGATTGTATATATGCATATAGGTACATACATATGTATACATAATTGAGGTTAGCATTAGTGGGGTGTTCACTTACATTTTCAATACTCTGACTTTTAGAGTTTTTTTAATCACACAGCTTTTTAAAAACTCTGTAGAATAAAGCCTATGACTGTTTTTGATGATAAAATATTTCAGATATGCAGAAAATAGAAAAAGAGGTATATTGATGATAAACACCCATGAACCCACTAGCTACATTTAAGAAATATTATTTCCCAGATTCTCTTCATATTTCTCTTTAAGGAAATCTCCACGTTTTAGTGTCAAGAGAATGGGGAAAGGAGCGTACTTGGGGAGTGAAGAGCCTAGATTCTAGTATAGTCATTTCCTTTTAAGTTTATGAAATAGATTTCATTTTATTTCCAAGACCCCTAGAAAAGTCATCTCAGTGCCTTTTAAGTGTCAAATTATTTTCAGCTTTTCCTGGTGGACATGTGGGTGGGATCTGGTCTTCAAGCGCCACATTTATAACTGATGTCGTCTCCTCACAGACAGTCCTGGTTTCCGCCTCCTCCTCCAGGTCAGAGTTCCACCCCAAGCACGGGAACAACCAGAAGGTAAGGGAAAGGTGTCAGATGTAATTGCTATATAACTTAATGGAAGAATGCATTGGGTATTGACAGTGTATAATTGTAGGAGCTTTGAAATAAATTGGAAGAGATCTTGTAAATTCTGACCGCTGAACAAAACAGTGCTGGGTGGGTGTGAGATCAGGCTACCAGTGCCTCTGGTAGGAAATCTGATGAGGTGTGAGGAGTCAGTGGTTGTATGAGTTTACTAAGGTCTGCCCTAATAAAATCCTGTAAACTGGGAAGGGGGGGGGGGCTAGTTAACAAAAATTTTTCTCACAGTTCCAAAGGCTAGAAGTCCCAGATCAAGGTGTTGGCAGGGTTGGTTCCCTCTTGAGGGCTGGAAGGGAGAAACTGTTTCACACTTTCTGCTGGTTTTGGTGGTTTCCAGGCACCCTTTGGCATCCCTCAGTCTGTATAAGCATCATCCAGATCTCTCCCTTCATCTTGACATGATGTTCTCCCTGAGTGCATGTCTGTTTCCACATTTGCTCTTCTTAAGAGGACACCAGTCATATTGGATATGCAGCCTATCGTCCTCTAACATATCTAATTACATCTGTAATGACCGTCTTTCCAAGTAGGGTCACATCTGAGGCCGTGTGGGTTAGGGCTCCAACATATGAATTTTTGGGGCACACAGTTCAACCCACAAGTGGCAGAAGAGAGAATGGAATGAAGCAGCAGGCAGGGGTCCACTGTTGGGCTCCTGGTACACCAACCACTTCCAGGCAGCCATGAACCCAGACAACTAGATGGGGATGTGAGTTGCAAGCTCTTTGTAAACTTTAAGAGATAAATGGGTGTTTTCTACTTTTATTTTTTTGTTGTTGAGATCGATAATTATAACTAAAATTATAGACTACATGGAGGGTACTTTGTTCTACAAAATCCATGCTAGGAATGTCAACAAGAATTTGATTTCATACATGATTATTGTATGCCAGATATTTTTCTAATATCTTGGGATGTATCAGAGAGCAAAATATGGAGCCTACCGGGACGCCTGGGTGGCTCAGTTGGTTGAGCGGCTGCCTTCGGCTCAGGTCATGATCCCAGCGTCCTGGGATCGAGTCCCACATTGGGCTCCTTGCTCGGCAGGGAGCCTGCTTCTCCCTCTACCTCTGCCTGCCACTCTATCTGCTTGTGCACCCTCTCTCTCTGACAAATAAATAAATTTAAAAAAAATTAAAAAAAATATGGAGCCTACCCTCTGATCTTCAGAGAAGCAGAAATATGTGCAGAACTCCTGTATTCTATGCCATCTCTAACACACAAAGAAAAACAAGTCTCTGATTTGGTTTTGCTTTAGGGTATTATCCAACATTGTTTTTATGTCTTCAACCCCCAGAATATATTTAGTGAACATTTCCGTGTTCCAGTGGGACTTATTTTCCCAATGCAACCATTGGAAAAAGGGTTATTAAACAGTATGCTTGTTTAGCATTAGATTGTTTTATTTCCTAAAATTGTCATCTGTTGTGTAGGCTTTTGATGTCTCTTTTATTCCCAAATAATAGATATATTTGGAAACCAGTGTCCTTTATTACAATTTAGATTGGTTCTATAAGGAAGTCAATAAACTTTTTCACACATGATGCACCTATATATATTTATATATATTATATATTAGTTTTACATGTATAATTATTAAACTTGTTGAACAATCACAACTTAGAATTGTATCTCCCTTCTATTAAAATATTTTCTTTTTAAACCTCTTCATCTATAGGTGACTTCCAATTATATGAACAGCCAAGTATGGATTATGTTTCTAGTGTAAAACCTTCTTTCCCCTCAGGCAGTGTTCAGGTATGTCTCTATGAGTGACACCTTTGGAGCTACCTGAGTGGGGAAAATAATAACTAGGAGTTTTGCTAGTTACTATTGTTTCCTGAGTATTTTAAGATCCATCCAATTTTGTCTTTAAGCATCTGATAGATGATAACTGGTACTTGGGAATATTTATTACTTATTTCTAAAATCTTATGTTCATCTTCTATTTATTTTTTATATTAATGTAAATTGTCATTATAATAAGCAACTGGTTGTATAACTGTGTAAGAATACAGAAGGATTATTCATGAGTTAATAGCTCATGCTTTCAATGCCCATTGAGCTTGTGGATCTCTGTTTGCACAGAACTGGTAGTGCTTGGCTATATGCCCTTACAATTTAAGCATTGCTGGATGTAATTTACGTGGAAGATAAAACGAGTCACAGTGCTCCTATTTCTGGTTCCTGGATCAGATCCATAGCACCAAAACTAAAGGAAAGGGGAGATTATTGGAGCAGGTTGATCACTTTAGATATCCTTTCCTTTTTTAGAGGCACAGATTATTAATATAATGGCTAAACCGAAAGACTCCTCTTTGAGGATCCAAGCTAATGTCATGCCAGGCTTTCAGGGAAAGGAGGGAATAATAACAATATAGCAATGCCTTTGATTTCTAAAGTGCTTTTCTTTGGAAGAGCGCAGAGTCAGAGTACAGCTTCTTTTTCTCACCTTTAATGCCAGTGCATTTCTAGGGCTGAGAAAGAGCCTTTTTAGTGAAAGCTGAAAAAATAGAAGCAATTACTAAATGATAAAAAGAACCAAAGACTTGAAAAAGAGATCTTTGTCCCCAGAAGAACACAAAGAAAATGAAAATAGGTCAAAAAAATGAAATGGAGGACTATGATTTTTTAATATTAGCTAATAGCTCGATGCTAAGCATATTTCCCTCATCCTTCACTTACACATTGGTCCCCTTCTCTCTTTTCCCATTTTCATGTCTCCTGCAAGAGAATCTCCCCTTACTACTGGCACTCTTGCTCCCCTATTCTTCATTTTGTGGACCTTCATTTCTCCCATCACCAGATCGTTCCCAGAGATTTCATTTTCTCTCACACACCCCTGTCTGTGCTGCACATTTGAAATGACCACCAGACTTCCCAGCCATTGTTGGAGTGAGTCCTTTTCTTCAACTTTTCTCCCCCTTGACCTCTCCATGGCCTTCGACACCATGGATCATGTCATCCCTCACTTGTTCCTTTCTTATAGAATATGGAAAAGTCAAACTTAGTTGCGTTTGGGTTGAGAACTTGTGTGGAAGTCATGTTTGGATTAAAATCTGTTACAGACATGATGAAAGTGGCCTTACAAAGTGTCTCAAGCTCTTTTACCAGCAGAGGAACCCATGCCATCATAGCTTTATCTGTATTTACATGTATATGTACACTTATACCTATGACTACATAGGACTGTGTTTACATCTATATATCTTTCTGTATCTATACCTATATCTACATCTAATTCTGGGTACAATTAACATAAGGCTCGTGAGTTCAACTAGAAATTAAATGAGAATTCTAAAATAACCATATATTGTAGCTAAATAAAAACAATTTCTTAAAACAGGTATCCTTTTATGTATTATAAACATTAGTCTTATGATGAGAGGTTGAGATCTAGGTGATCAAACAGAATTTTGGAGTTAAGAGTTAAATATCTTTGAAAGCCTCTTGCCTTTTTTTTTTTTTTAATAAAACAAGGTTAAGGAGAGAAGCTGTGATTCATGATAACAAGACATATAGCATTTAAAGTTTGAAACTTAAATAAAACCTTTTCTTGGTTTCTAAGGCAGCTCCTTGGTCATTGGGATGGAAATATTTTCTGACCTCCTCTTCCTTTTCTTGCTGAGAAGGGAAAAATCTAGCATCATATTTGAATGACCCCCTATGTCAACAAGGTTATTTCTTCTGAAATATTCTTATCAAATGCCCCAGAACTTATCATTTCTTTTCATTTTAATTAAGACTGAATCAAGATTTAACTTTTATAATTGCTGTTCCTTGTTACTGTCATCAGTCTTTCCTCCTACCTCTGTGATCAAATCCTTGCTTCACAGGTTTCCCTCCCTTCTATATTCAAACCCCTTTCATCTTAAAAAATAGCTTCTAAGAAATTGATATCCTAGGGGGGTCTGGGTGGTTCAGTTGACAGTGTCAGACTCTTGATTTTGGCTGGGGTCATGATCTCAGAGTTGTGAGATCCAGCCTTGGGTAGGCTCTACACTGAGTTTGAAGCCTGCATAACATTCTCGCTCTTGCTCTCCCTCTGCCCCCTCCTCTCCATGCACAAGTACTCTCTTTCTCACTCTCAGAAAAAAAAAAAAAAAGCCTAAGGGCTTCTGGATGGCTCAACTGTTTAAGCATCTGACTCCTGTTCCTGAGTTCAAGTCCTGAGTTCAAGCCCCACCTTGGGTTACCAGCTGGTCATGGAGCCTACTTAAAAATAATAATAATAATAATAATAGCTGAATTACACAAATCAATTCGACTGGCACCTTATCTCTCCACTGCAACCGAAGTTTTCAGAAAAGTTGATGATACTTGCCATCTTTATTCTCTGGTTCCCACCACCATAAATTCATAGAAGCATCTCTCCTCAACGTCACAAATGACCTTGCTGATAAATTCTTGTTGACATTTCAGTCCCTGTGATTACTTGACCCTTCAGAGGGCATTACTGGCTATTCATGCCTTTAGGAAATCTCTCTCCTTGTCTTTTGAGAAACTCAAAAATCTTTACCATAAGATTTCAATAAAGATGTGGGATGGCAAAAGTGCCAGTAATACATTGTAGAGGCCCAGCCCAAACAAGGTCAAATGTAATGTTAGAAATTCCAGTTTGGTAGTTCTTTGGTTATACCTGTTATGGGTTATTTCTTCTTGGCTGAGATTTCTCTGCAGGCCTGATCTTGTTGCTATTTTGCTCAACAGCCCCTCACTCCTTCTTTCCTCCATCTTTCTTTTTCCCCTCCCCCTGCCCCCTCCTTCTCCTCTCCCCTCTTCCTTCCACCCCTCAAATTTCTATTAATTATTTATGCGGGCAGTTCAGTTCTCTCTTTGCTGTGCCAGGCTCTTCTCAGAGAATCTCATCCCCATAACCAAACATGATGATATATTCTCTCTTTGGGAAACATTCTATGCTACTTTTAAAAATAAAATTATTTTCTTGTGTCACAATAATATAAACATCCAGTCACCCACACTTAAAACATCAAAACTGTCATTGACCTATCTCCTTTTTCTTTTTCAATAGTCACTGTAGTGAAGGTGAGGGACTTGGGTTCCATTCAAGAAAAAGGATATGGGGACACCTGGGTGGCTCAATTGGTTGAGCAGCTGCCTTCGGCTCAGGTCATGATCCCAGCGTCCTGGGATCGAGTCCCACATCGGGCTCCTTGCTCGGCGGGAAGCCTGCTTCTCCCTCTGCCTCTGCCTGCCACTCTGTCTGCCTGTGCTCGCTCTCTCACTCTCTCTCTCTCTGACAAATAAATAAATAAAATCTTTAAAAAAAAAAAAGAAAAAGGATATGACCATGGGGTGGGGGGTGGTTGCATACTCTGAGCCTTATTTGAATGGCACTTTGATAGATTTGTCTGGGGAGGGAGTCACTCCCACATAAGACTTTCCTAAAGCTACTGCACAGAGGGCACCACCCAGAAGGGGAAGAGGGCAAGGGAACTCGTGAACGAAAAGAAGACTCATAGAGAGGGCTTTCATATCTAGGTGATGCCACTCAGCAGAATGGAAGGCGGTCCTGGCTCAGGGGCTCTGACAGGCAGCAGCAGTTTGAGGTCTTTGATGGCTCCCAAAGTTGCATAGCATGGACACAGAAGAAATCAGAACACAAGAGCAGCTCTGGGATCATGAGAAAAGCATCAACATTCTCTGGGAACTCTGATGTTGTAAAGAAAGTTTCTAACAGGATTCAGGGAAGAGGTCCTGAAAGAGGTGTGACATTTGGGGGGAAGAGAAGAATTACGTAATACTAGGTTTTTAAACACAGGGTGATTTTAAGCCCAGTGATGCCACCAATCAGTATAGGAATAAACAGGAGTAGAATGGGGAATACACGGTTGGTTTTAAGAGGTTGAGCTTTGATTTGAACAGGTAGGGTCTATTTGTGGAGGTGACTACCAAACAGTGGGAGATGGGGGCGGTGCTCAGGCAAGACATTTGTGCCACAGACCCAGGTTTGGAAATGATACCAGAGATTTAAATATGGTATCGTCAGAAATGGAGAAAATATTAAATGAGAAGAGAATGAAAGTTGAACCTTGATGTGTGTCTACACATCAGGTGGTGAAGGAGGAACCAGAAAACGAGACTGTCTTACAATTGCATGGTAAAGGTGACGTATAATATGAGATCAGTAGCAGGGAGGCATTGTCAGTGGATCCTGTGTACATCCCAAACCAGCCCAACTTTCAAAGTCTGGTATGAATCTCACTTCCACCACAGTTTTCTCAGTCCAAGGGGTTGATTCTGTCATCTGAACTCAAAAAGCTTATTGTCTACAATCCTCACTTGGCAATTAATTTCCCATTACCTAAGAACATTACTTTCATGGTATACTCATTAACTAGATGGCATCATCTTATAATTCTTTGAATCATCCATACAATTTTATCCATACTAATTTGTTAATAAGTACATATTAATATCAATTTATCAGTGAATTGTAGAGCAAGTCCTTGAGGGTATGATAAACACAAAGATTGCAATAGCCACAAAATATGTGGAGACATGGAGGGGGAGCCAACAGAGATTGTGTCTGAGGTACAGTAGGATAGGCAAGAGTAAGCCAAGTACAGAGATAAGTGGGGGATGGAGCCGTTCCAAGAAGGAAGGATTGCAGGACAAAGGTTCTAATGCCAGAGAGTGTGGTGTGTGTGTGTGTATGTGTGCATGTGCATGCATGTGTGCACATATGCACACACACCCATGTATCTGTTCACGTGTGTGAAACTATGGGACTTCTATCCAAGAAGCATTATCTGCATTCATCCTCTATCAGTTATGTTTAGTGGTAGCAGGAAATCTAGTAATTGCAAATTCAATGTCATATGGAAAAATGTCTAGATATGCATTTGTAGATATTCTGTGGTAAGTTTAAGTATCTTTTCAGAATATCATATTTCTTTTTTAAGAGTTAGTGGTTTGCTGTTATGTGATTTGAGCTCTGAGTATATGCTAGAGATTATAAAATATATAATGGAAAGTGCAAATGTCATCACTATGGGTAATTGTTTGGTAAGAACCAATGAAGTCTGCCTTTCCCACTTCTTTTGCTTTAGGATGTGTCAGAAGGCTTGATGCAAAACTAATTGTCACCAATCATTTGGACATGTCTTCAGTTTTCAAGTTCTTAAACTTTTCCTCATTTTTGAGTCCTTCAAAAGAGTAATTGCATTTGCCAAGCTTGTTTTGGGGCATGGATAATAGGTGCCATTCATGAGAAATATTCAATCACAGCACAATGAAATGTGGACACAGAATTTCTAGTATGTTGATGTTGAAGTTGCTTCTGATTCCAGAACTGACCATTAAATGTATTCTCTTTATGATACATTTAAGGGCTTCTATGTGTTAAAGTGACTTAGAGATTCAATGGTTAAATGGCATGTGGAGCTCATTTAAGAAACTCACTGGAGCTGACTTAAGGTAGTTGCTTAACAGATTAATATCAATGTTTATTATGTTACCCATTATGGTGATTCAAGACCAGCAATTAGGCCACTGCCAGCACCATCACTACTAAAACACCAATGTGTGTTATTTTTCTGGAATCATTTCCAAAGATAGAGAATAAAATACATAGCTTCTGATAAAGTTAAAACAGTGGAAACTCACCTAACAAATTTGTCTAGGAAATTACCATATATTTAAAGGCTTGCTATGTACTTTTATAATCTTTCATCCATATTTGTTTCAATCTCTTCCTCTTCAGTGGTTTTCACTTTTCAGTTAGCTGGTTGGTGAAGTTGAAGGAGGAAAGAAAATCCTGATTGAGATGTGAGTTGCCATGGCGACTTTGCACTAGTTATATTTTTCTGTCTGTAACTATAAATGGTAAAATGTAACCTTTCTAATTTTACTGCTACATTTTTAACTCTATTGGTACCAAACACTCTGCAAAGTTTGTTGTCATGTTATTAAATCAATATATTTTATTTTTATCTCAACAAGATTCTTATATTAACTGGAATCTGTTTCATAGAAATTAAGATTCTAAGACTATTAGTAAAATCTCAAAGTACAGTGAGTTTAAAATTTTATCTGAATGCCTAGAAATACCCATTGTAGGGACACCTAGATGGCTCTCAGTTAAGTGTCCCAACTTTTGATTTTGGTTCAGGTCATGATCTCAGGATCATGAGATCCAGTCCCTCTTTTGCTCCAGGCTGGATGTGAAGACTTCTTAGGATTTTCTGTCTCCCTCTGTCTCCCTTCCCCTCCTGCTTGCATGTACACTCAAGTACTCTCTCTTTTTGAAACAAAGAAAGATAAAAGAAAGAAAGAAAGAAAGAACGAAAGAAAGAAAGAAAGAAAGAAAGAAAAAAGGAAAAAAAGAAAAGAAAGACCCATTCTAGAAATTCAAAATAATTAAAACATTAACCTGAAATAAGATTTTGAAAAGCTTTATTTTTGAATAGAATGAGGAGAAAGCTAATTCAAAATGTGTCAGTGAAGGGCTTAACCTTTAGCATTGAGTTAGTTGCTTTTTCAGTCCTATGAGGTCAACATAGTTTCTGGTTTCATAACACTGGCTTTAAGTAACTCATACATTCAAACATCAACCAACAAAGTCATCCTTGCTTTCCCCCAGTCCAGATTCCACCAGCCCTGATCCCTTGGAGCCCCTGTTGCTTCTCCTGCTGCTGGGGGAGCCCCCTAGAAGTATGATGAAGTGGGAGATATTCAGGTTCAGGAGCAGGGACAAGGAAGAAGCTGTGAGAATCAGGATACCTAGGGACAAGCACCCTGCCAAGTTACAGCTCCCTCTGCCCCAACCATAAAAAGCAAACAGTTTGATTTAAAAAAAAATTATTTCACCCTTTAGTACTATTGTTTGAAGGTCCATCAACTAGAGATTATAAATCTCACCTCAGAGAAAAGCATGAAAATTCTAAGAGGCTAAAGGGACTGTCTCTGGGCATCCAAACCTTAGTGTTAATGACCTAAATCATGTTTCTTTCCTGTTAGAACTGGGCAGAATTGGGACATGCTGAAGTATGGTGGCTTGAATTTCATGAACAGGGCATGGCTTTGGAGCAAGAAGACAGGGCATCCTGGGCATGGCACAGTGTGTGTGACAGGAGCATACTGTGATGTAGGAACTGGGCTTCCAAGAGCCTAGGAGGAGGTCTGTGGGAAAAGTGGGTGGGTGGGGGTGCAAGGACCCCATTTTACTTAGGACTGTCTGCACATGTGGTGGCACTTCTTTGTCTTCTGACCTTTCTACTTCCTCTGTCAGGAATATACAGGATATTAAATACATGGAGTCCCACAGTATATGTAGCCTTTTGGATCTTATTTCTCTCACTTAGCATAATGCATGTGGAATTCATCCATGCTGTTGTAGGCATCAGCTGTTTATTCCTTTTCTTTGCTGAGTATTATTCTATTATATGGAGCTACACAGTTATTTATCCATTCACCTGACAAAGGAGATTTGGGTTGTTTTGGGGGGGCTTCAAATGTTCTCATACAGGTTTTAGTGCATAGATGTTTCTTGGCATAATCATTTCTCTTGAATAAATGCCTACAAGTGGGATTGCTCAGTCATATGGTAAGCATATGTTTAACTTTATAGGAAACTGCCAGCTTGAAAAGTGGCTGTACCATTTTGCACCCCACCAGCAATGCATGAGATTTCAAGTTGTCTCACTTCTTTAACATCACTTAGTATTGTCAGCTTTTTTAAAAATTAAAATATAATGTATTATTTGCTTCAGGGGTACAGTCTGTGAACCATCAGTCTTACACAATTCACAGCACTCACCATAGCACATACCCTCTCCAATGTCCATAACCCAACCACCCTACCTCTCTACCTCCTACCAGCAACCCTCAGTTTGTATCCTGAGATTAAGTCTCTTATGATTTGTCTCCCTCCTGATCTCATCTTGTCTCATTTTTTCCCTTCCTTCCTCCCATGACCCCCCCCCAACCCTGCCTCTCAAATTCTTCATATCAGAGAGATCATATTATAACTGTCTTTCTCAGATTGACTTATTTTGCTTAGCATAATACCCTCTAGTTCTGTCCACGTCATTGCAAATGGCACGATTTCAGGTTTTTTGATGGCTGCATAAGTATTGTCAGCTTTTAAAAGAATTATTTTAGCCATTCTAATAGGTGTGTAGTGTAGCTCATTCTAGATTTAAATTGGATTTCCCTAGAGACTAACAATGTCAAGCATCTGCTCACATGCTACTTATCATTTGTACATCTTCTCTGGTGAAGTATCTGTTCAAATCATTGGCCTATTTTATTCACTTGGTGGTTTGTTTACTTACTGTTGACTTTTGAGTTTTAAAAAGATTATATACTGCTTTCAAGTCCTTTGTCAGGTATGTGATTTGCAAATGTTTTTCTCCCAATGTGGCTTCTATTTTCATTCTCTTAATAATGTATTTTCCAGAGCAAAAATTTTTAATTTAATGAGGTCCAACTTATCAAATTATTATTTTTTTAATGAATTGTACTGCTGGTGTCATATCTGAGAACCCTCTCCCTAACCCATGTTACAAAGATGTTTCTTCTAAAAGTTTTATACGTGTATGTTTTATATATGTTTATGATTTTTTACTTCACCTGATAATAATTGGGCTGTTCTTTTTTTTATGTCTTTGAGAAAATATCTAAGGACCAAAAGCTTCTATGAATTCAGCAATACTTAAAATTTTGTGACACCTTATGTCTATTTACCGGAAAATATTGACATATTTTCTTATAAAGCTGAGATGAATTATGCTAATTGAAATTGTATTAACCACAATTGCATCTATACACATTTGAGAAGTGAAGTATATAAATATGAAGATGCTTAGTCTACAGCAAGTGCTCGGGGCTCTGTGAGCTGAAGACGCCTTGCAATAACCCTGCTTTCCCACAGTCACGTGGGACAGATCAGGACCTATCTTCTCCTTTAATAAAGAAGCAGAGGTTGAGAGAATCAGCTGTCTTACTAGGGTCAAACTGAGTTAGTGGCAAAGCTAGTCTACAAGCTAGGTCTCTGGAATTTAAATCCAGTACATGCTCTATTGCTGGGTTATGGTTTATTGAAATGGCCCCTGGCCACCAGGAAATGAGACTTCGTTGCAGTAATCATTCTTTTGAACATATGCTGCACATTCAATAAGCCCTTGGGAGCAGGGACTGCCCCTTTTCTAGTTTTTAAATTTTGTTCTGTGTTGCTATGTGTCCTAACATTATACCTGGGGCATCTGTGGCATAAACGCTCATTAACAATGCTGTCCTTGGGCAAGGGAGCAATGCAGGACAAGCTATCATTATTAGATTTTCACTGGGAATATCGAAAAGAGTATTGGTTTAATGCAGTACATTATAGAGAAGCACAGGAGACTCAACATTAGAAAAACTTGGTTGAAACCCTGGCTGAGTTACTTACTAGCACCATGATGCAAGGAAAATTACTCAACCTTTTTGACTCATTAGAAAAAAACCATACTACAGGAGATAGATGTATGACTGGACTAAAATAATGTTTGTGAGAGCTTGGAAAAGTTAGCATGGCACTAAAACTCAAAAAAATGTAAGTTCCATCTCCTTTGTCCTTGTTAAAAATTCTGTGTGTGGGAAACAAGACTAAGCGTAATGGGAAGTAAAAACAAAACTCAGAGTTAAATATCACAGTCATTTATTCTCGTTTCAGACCTGGGTGTGTGCTGCAGTAATGAAATGCTCTTCACATAGGCAGACAAAGAGAAGTCACAGAGCCAGGCATGTTGTGCAAAAAAGCCATAATGGAAAGAAGTGATCTTTGTAGCAGCATGTGAAAATGAAGTAACATAAACTGCTTCACAGAGTTATTTCTATTAGTTCTGGCCTTTGGGCCATTATCTACAAATTTTCCCATTTCTTGTGAAAGCTGCCTTTTTATTCCTGGAAGTTATTCTTAACAATAATAGCCACTAATGTGGTGGTGTCAACCCTGCAAAGGGTCTTGGGGGCTTGAGGGAAAGACAGAGGGTAGAGCCAAGGGTCAACTTATCCAAGCTTAAACATTGCATCTCAAAGCGGTATTCAAATAGGATCATTCCACATCCACGTCTCTTGTTTGCTTCTCTTCAAAACATTCCGGGCCACAGCTTCCTGCCTTGCTCTCGCATTTTAATCCCCCTGCTTGGCATCCCATCAAGCTCCTGGCATGGCATGAATGACTTCTCTCATTGCCCCTAAGGGTTTGGGTTCTGTCATCTGTGGCTGTCATTGCAGAGATGCAAATGAAAGCTCCTTTGGGGTGAACGGAAGTCAATGTGGCATTGCCTAGCCCTGGCCCAGCGGGGGTCTGAATGCAGCACCCTCGGAAATAAATGTGTTCCTCTGCTTCCCTTGGCCTTCACAACTTTTGCCCACCTTTTCTTTCTGGGTCATCCCCAAACCATAACCATGTCCCCAGAACTACTTCTCTCCCCATATCTGTTTCCTAGATACACCCGGTCAATTTTTACCCACCTCTCTGAGGGCTTAGCCATTGTAACATGGAAGAAATGTAGCTTTTCATCAATGTGATTCTGATATAAGCGAAGTTTGGCACCACCCTCTTTCTCCTTTTTGTAACCCTCCTTTCCATCATTTTACCTCTCTTCTGCCTGTTCACAGATATCCAGTGTCCTGTGCAGATTTACTAGCCAGGACTGACCACCTTCTTACCCCTTTCCTCTGCCCCTGGAAGAAAAGCATATAATCAGCTAATCCACCCAGATACCCAAAAGACACATTATCACTTGTGATATCCCATTATTCCCAACACAGGATATTTTTTGAGAAGAGGAGATAATGGTAGTTCAAATAAAATAATATCTAATTGTAAAACCTAGCACTAAACCAGAATGTGTGACTGTTTTTATATAAAATTGTTTTCGCTAAATTTGAACAGATTTTAGAAGTTTCAAGCCCCTCTTCACAACTCATTTCCTTCCTCACCAAATAGAAATCCAGCCAATCACTCCCTCTTTCAACACCATCTTTATTTTGTTTCATTTTTATTTGTTTTTTTAAATTTCTTTTCAGTGTTCCAGAATTCATTGTTTATGCACCACACCCACATGCCCTCCATAATACCCACCACCATGCTCACCCAAGGTGAGCCTTGGAGCCACCCTCCAACCCCCTCCCCTCCAAAACCCTCGGATTGTTTCTCAGAGTCCACAGTCTCTCACGGTTTGTCTCCCTCTCCAACACCATCTTTACTGGGCACCAAAATCATACACAATCCTAGCACTTGGGATCTAACTATTCTTCTAGGAGCTTCCAGCACAGTATAGAGACAGAAAATTATTTGTAATCCAAAACAGTGAGATACAGGCCATAAAGAGGGTGTGCTATGAGGAGACATAAGGATATATCCAGCACAGCTTTGGTACCGCCAGACACAGTAATGCCCAAGCCAAGTCTGAAGGGCAAGGAGGAAGTATCCAGGGGAAAGGGAGAAGCATGTAGGCCAGAGAGCAGAGAACATATGGTGGTGGGGTGGTTAGGAGTGCAAGCATTTTGGCAGTTAAATATTGGGTTCACATGGGGTAACAACAACTACAGGATGACCTGGGTAAGGTACTGACTCCATCCAAATGATGGACATAATTGCCTGTCTGCAGTTCCTAGGTTGTCAAATCACACTGGCTCAGAGTCTGCCTTGGCTCTTGGTTGGAAAGTTTAGGCTGACAGTATATACTTGCTTTGCTAGCAGCAAACTGGCCTGTGCTGCCAATATTTAAGTCAGATTTAGTTAAGAGCTTCAAATCAACTTTATCTTGAGGTCTGTAAAACTGAAAACCTTTCTTGCTGTTTCCATAGCAGCCTGATGGTTGACATAATTCTTAAAGAAGATTATATGTTAATGCCCAAGAACCATTTACTCTGCTCACGGGCTGCTGACCCAAATGCCACAGCTTGAGCTAGATAGTCTAGCAAAATATTAAGCCTTTAAAAGGACACATTATATTTCAAACTATAGTGAGAGGGGATAGGGTTTCCAAAAATCTGATTAAATGAACTTTGAAGATACCCATAATTTAAATATTTGACTCCTCTTAAGTTTAGTGCTGTATAGACTCTAGCCTTTCAGCTACCTCGTACAAGGCGGGGGGCAGGGTGTGGAAGATGCATGAGTTATTTCCATATAGGCCATAAGTACATTCGGTTAATAGATGCTAAAATTTGCCATGTCTCCATGGTGAAATGAACTGCTGTTTTCTGTTTTAAAGGGAACCAACTGTTCACCCTCCCATACCTCCAAAGCCCAGTTCTCCTGTTTCATCTCCTAACCAGCTGAGACGGGAGAATAGGTGAGACCTGACATTCCAGAATCTCTTGCTCAAATGAAGAAGTTAAAGATATGAAAGCAAATGAATTGTGACCTGTTTTGTGCAAAGCGTGGGTATGTTTTGTGCACACATTCACAGAAGAAGCACTTGTAAAGCTTTTCTAATTGCCAACACAAGTGCGTATTTATGTTTGCCTTTGAATACTTATAGCCACGTCCTGTCTTATGGATACACCTTCAAGATAGAAGCTGAACAGTATTCATGTCCAGGAAATGTTTATCCTCTGGTTTCTTCTAATTTATGTTGAGGAAGCATTGTATAAGGAATCTCTTTCCTTCTGTCCCTGTGTATATACACACATAGATATAATGTATACATATATAGTATTTGACATAGATAATCTAGATAGAAACTATGTGTGTGTGTGTGTGTGTGTGTACACACTTAAGTTTCCCATTAAAAGCTATATTTTCTTTAAAAAAATATAGATGATGAAAGATGTTCTTAAAACTTTGTGTTACTGCTCAAACCCTCCTTATTTTAGAAATACTTTTAGGTAGGTTTTTAGTATTGTTTTAGCTAAGGAATTTGCAATTTATTTCAAAACGATTATAATTTAAAAATGTTCTCTGAATCAAGGGAAAAAAGACAGACTTGTTTTTTCATTTTGAATCTCTGACACTCTGTAATTAATACTTAGAAACAAATTCAAAGATCTGAAAAATTTTCCACGTGTTTCTGTTAAACTGTTTAATAATCTTGAGCTGTTTTTCGAGACGTACGTTGCACATTTCCATTATCATTGTGAGATTTAAAAAATATCTCACTGAAGACTGAATACATTAGATCCACTTGATTGCCTGCCTTTGATTCTTTTGTATTTTTACATTTTGATGGTGATTTTTGTTGACAACATGAAGGAAAATTCTAGAACTATTCTTCGGGAAGAGGATAACTTCAGCTAGGAAATGCTGACTGGGCAGCAGAACTATGTAGCGTTAGGTGTTAAGCCTATTGAGTTAAAAACCCAAGTCTGAATATCTATTCAGTGAAACTTTGCAGAATCTTTGAAATTTTGTCCGTAGGGTGAGAAGATACTTCTTTTCCTTTTAATAAGCCAAGAAAATAATTCTTCATTGAATTAATGAAAAACATAGACCAAATTTATAACTTTTTATTTGTGCAATGATTATAATTATACTCTTAAAATAACTTGCGTTTTTATCTTATATTATTTTTCCTTTTGTAGTATTGAGCAATTAAATTTTAATTTGAATAGGAATTTTTAGGGGGCCTTAAATACATTGGCTTTAGTACTATCTAAATTCTAGTCTAAAATCAGCAACTCTAGAGCAGTAAGCTTGTGTAAATTTTTAAAAAAGCTAAATTTCATGGGAATTGATCTAATCCATTTTTATTACTTTAATTTCTTTCTTCTACCAGTGATCTTAAAAATAAAATTAGGACAACTTGCATGTTTTAAACTCTGATTACTTTAATCACAGCGAGATGATTTTAATGAAAGAATATGAAAGGGAAGTGTTTCCTATGTAATTAACATATGTCCTCAGGAGGACAAAAAATAGTTGAATATAGGTTTTTGAGAACAAGCAAGAATATATAAGTAGGTCAATCAGATACTTAGGAAAATAACAGATAAAAACCTCATATCATAAATTGTGACAGAACCTAATATCATAAACTTGTTCTATTAACTTTGTGTATTAGAAACTTAAGATATTTCCCATCTTATCTGAGCAAATGTATTTTTGGATTGTATTCAAATAGGATAAGTCTTTAAGAAAAAAATTATTCATTTTATGCCCAATAACGAAAAAGAGCCTTAAGAGAGAAGTATGAAAATGCTTTATTGATGATTGGAGACTAAAATAAGATGAACATAAACACATTTAGGACAGATATTTCTAGATATATCTAGTGGTTGAAAATATATTAAAAGATATAAGCTAAATTACAAATTACAATAGACTTCAGAATTTCAAATAAGAAATGGCTGAATTCTAGACAACCAAAAGACCTAAAGTGAAGTTTTTATCTCAAGTAGTGCTATTGATCCAACACTCTGTGATATTTTGAACATGAATGTTTCCTTAAAAATTTATATTTATCAGAGAAGTGTTTTTATTACCTAACGGATATTATCTTTAACTTTGAAAATATAGGCAAACATGTCCACCTAAACCAGGTGTAAATACAGAAGCCAACAGATCTGCTGAAAGAAATATAAGGTAAAATGATCTCTATTTATATATATGTAATTGTTGAAATGATAATGTTTGTCTTATTAGAATACTTAAAAGTACAAGACAATTAATAATAAAATAGACATAATCAGTCCTCCAGCTGGCTTCAATATAGCAGGTAATTAATATTTTATATGTACCTACAGAATTTTGTTCCTTTTATTTCTATTCTTAGATTTACATTGAAAGCAACCAAAATTATCTGAACATGATAACAGAATAAAATAAACCCTTTAAGAAGGGAAAATACCTCTTTATTCCCAGCACTTGGGAATCAGGTCCCAAGGTCTGTGATACAGTTGTGCTGTTTAAATGAATTGGTGTAAATATGGTCATTATACTAAACTTGTTCTACAAAAGCTTTGCTAGAATTGGCTGTATAAAAAGGCCATATCCAGCTCTACCCATATCATCAGAAAAAGGCTCACAAATAGTATTGATCTTTGGGTAAGCTTTCCCCATAACAGTCCTGATTTATGCCCATGGTCTTACTCATCCCATCTGGTTCAGTATAGAATTTGGTTATATCCTGGTTTTATTATTATTCTTTATTTTTTAGAAAAAAACTCCTGTTTTTATTTTTATTTTTTTAAAAGATTTTATTTATTTATTTGACAGATAGTGAGAGAACACAAGTAGACAGAGCCACAGGCAGAGGTAGAGGAACAAGCAGGCTCTCTGCTGAGCAAGGAGCCCTATGTGGGGCTTGATCCCAGGACCCAGGGATCATGACCTGAGACAAATGCAGCCCCTTAACCGACTGAACCACCCAGGCGCCCCCCCCCCCAAAAAAACCCCTATTTTTAAAATTAGTTTTATTTTTATTTTTTTTAAGATTTTATTTATTTATTTGCCAGACAGAGATTACACGTAGGCAGAGAGGCAGGCAGAGAGAGAGAGGAGGAAGCAGGCTCCCTGCTGAGCAGAGAACCCAATGCGGGGCTCGATCCCAGAACCCTGGGATCATGAGCTGAGCCGAAGGCAGAGATTTTAACCTACTGAGCCACCCAGGTGCCCCTAAAATTAGTTTTAAATGATGCTATTCTGTAGGTTTATCAATATGATAAACCAGTTTTTAATTATTATGGTAAAAATGTAACATTAAATTTACCATCTTATCCATTTTGACCAATGATTTTTCAAAGTTCAAAACTTGTGTACTTTTGGGTTTTTTTTTTTTTGTTATCTCCCCTGATTCTCAGAAAAGTCTGAGTTTGAAACATACATCACATGGTTACCTTACCTTTGGGGAGAATCATGTTTACCTTATACTTAGTAACTTCAAGTACAACCACATCTCAGCATTTCCCAAGCTGTGTCCCATGTGCCCCAAGATGTCAATGCATGTTCTGTGAAAGAAGGATTTCATGGCCGACCCATTTAGGAGACACAACAAAGTAGAGTTCTCTACCACAGGACTTCTTCAGAACCTTCAATGTGCTTATATACATTCTGAATCTCCAAAAGTTGATTATATTTCCCAAATTTTTTTAAAAGATTTTATTTACTTATTTGACAGACAGAGATCACAAATAGGCAGAGAGGCAGGCAGATAGAGAGGTGGAAGCAGACTCCCTGCTGAGCAGAGAGCCCAATGCTGGACTCGATCCCAGGACCCTGGGATCATGACCTGAGCCGAAGGCAGAGGCTTTAACTCACTGAGCCACCCAGGCGCCCCTATATTTCCCAAATTTACTTGACTGCAAATTTCTTTCTTCATGGAACCCTATTAACTTTCTATGAGACATTGTTTGTGAAACGGTTCTTTTTTTAAATTTTTATTTATTTTTAAAGTTTCTTTTCAGTGTTCCAGAATTCATTGTTTATGCACCACACCCAGTGCTCCATGCAACATGTGCCCTCCATAACACCCACCCCTCTCCCCTCCAAAACCCTCAGTTTGCTTCTCAGAGTCCACTGTCTCTCATGGTTCATCTCCTCCTCCAATTTCCCCCAACTGCCTTCTCCTCTCCATCTCCCCATGTCCTCCGTGTTATTCCTTATGCTCCACAAATAAGCGAAACTATATGATAATTGACTCTTTCTGCTTGACTTATCTCACTCAGTCTTCCAGTCCCATCCATGTTGATACAAAAGTTAGGTATTCATCCTTTCTGATGGAGGCATAATACTCCATAGTATATATGGACCACATCTTCCTTATCCATTCGTCTGCTGAAGGGAATCTTGGTTCTTTCCACAGTTTGGCGACCGTGGCCATTGCTGCTATAAACAGTGGGGTACAGATGGCCCTTCTTTTCACCACATCTGTATCTTTGGGGTAAATACCCAGTAGCGCAATTGCAGGGTCATAGGGAAGCTCTATTTTTAATTTCTTAAGGAATCTCCACACTGTTCTCCAAAGTGGCTGCACCAACTTGCATTCCCACCAACAGTGTAAGAGGGCTCTCCTTTCTCCATATCCTCTCCAACACACGTTGTTTAGTGTCTTGTTGATTTCGGCCATTCTAACTGGTGTGAGGTGGTATCTCAATGTGGTTTTGATTTGAATCTCCCTGATGGCTGGTGATGATGCACATTTTTTCATGTGTCTGTTAGCAATTTGTATGTCTTCATTGGAGAAGTGTCTGTTCATGTCTTCTGGCCATTTTTTGACATGATTATTTGTTTTGTGTGTGTTGAGTTTGAGGAGTTCTTTATAGATCCTAGATATCAGCCCTTTGTAGTGTCATTTGCGAATATCTTCTCCCATTCCGTGGGTTGCCTCTTTGTTTTGTTGACTGTTTCCTTTGCTGTGAAACACAGTTCCTAATTACAGGAACATCAGTGAGGATGTTCCCAATTATTCCTTTCCATGATCACGAGGGAGATTCGTGTAGATTCAACCCCTCTGTCAGGTGCTCCCAAATACCCTGTAGTTTAAAATGTACTTTCCCTTTGGAAGCTTAAGAAGACAGATACTTTCACTACATGTGAGGGATGAATTAATCATCTGGGCATGTTGCTTAATGCTCTTTGGCTCTGGTAAAAAATTCTCTGAACACACTTCTGTGTTTACTTGAGTAGTTAACTCTGCTTTCTTTTCCATATCCTCTAAGTATAGAACTAGAGAGAAGCCAGTGTGTTCAGGAGAAACTGTAGTTATTTCAGTGAGCACTAGATGGCAGAGCCAATGCTCAGTGAAATGACTGCTGTGGGGCTGGGGGTTGGGGGGATGGGGTGGAGTGTGCACCCACATGTGCGCACACCTATACCTACAAACCCCATGAGCTGATATGATAGAACTATTTCAGTATGCAGTTAAACTCAGTAATTCCTGAACACATGGACTATTGTTTTCTTTACTTAAAACAAAAATTTCAGACAACCTCAAAGATAGCTCTACTATCATTGACTTGTGTTTTCTTTTCATCCTTTGAAGGGGTCAGGATCTCGAGAACATCATCAAAGTGGCCACTTCACTTCAGAAAACTAACAAGGGGTAAGAGCTCAGAGCTTTTGAGCTTATGTTTTTCCTTTCTTTATGTTTCAAAAAAGCTTAACCAATACCTTTAGAAGTTCCAGATATAAACAAGATCCCCATGCTGTTTACTATATATAATTTAAAAGAAGAAAGAATCAGTCTCTTTAGATAAGTGTCCCTGAAAAGTGGGTCAGATGGACATTTACCAATACTCTTCTTCCTCTGCTTTGTCTTTTGGTGATTATACTCATCTCCTTCACCTCAGCTGTTTGTGGTTTTGACCTTGTTCCAAGTCCTTGTCCTGTATTTACGTTGCTGGCTCAGATCTCAATTTATCTGTCTTCCCAGAGCCCTCACTAGAATGTCCTAGGCCATATTTACCTTCCTTCCCAAGTGTGCTATTTCCTAACTTCTTTCTGTTCTCTCCTTCAGCCAAGCTCACCTTTCTGGAATCATTCTTGATTCTTCCATATCTTTCCCCTCAATGTAGTATCAGGCATATATGCATAAAACGTCTAAAATTCTCCTCCTGCCCACATGGCCTCACCCCAGTTCAAATATGCATCGACTCCATCATAGATTATTAGACTAGCTATCCAGATTTACTTACGTTCCCTCAGTCTTTCCTCTCCTAAACCATTTTTTTTAAAAGATTTTTATTTATTTATTTGACACAGAGAGAGAGAGAGAGATCACAAGTAGGCAGAGCCGCAGGCATAGGGAGAGGTGGAAGCGGACTCCCCGCTGAGGTGAGAGCTGATGCAATGCAGGCAAAAGCAGAGGCTTAACCCACTGAGCCACCCAGGTGCTCCTCCTAAGCCATTTTAAATTAACCATTTCCTCCCCTAAGCCATCACTGCCAGAGTTTTCTTCCTAAAATTCTACTAAAACAACTGCTTTGCCAACTCCCCATTGCCCATTTAATTACATTTAGCCTTTGTTAACTTGGCTCCTTCCAACATAACATTCCAGAGTTATTTCTGACTTTGCCTTTACATTTACCCCACATGCAATGCCAAATTAAACCACTTTCTTCCTATGGTTTCCAGATACCTTGCCTTTGTTTATGCCATTCCACCCATATGGCAGTTTTTCCTAGCCTCAAGGCCGCTGTGTCAATCCATTCAAGCCCTACCTATTTTTCAAGATCTGGATCAGGTAGCACTTCCTCTGTTGAGTCTTCCCAGAATGATTCAGGGATATGTGACTTCTGTTTCTCTAAGTTATTAGAGCCCCACTATTTATGTGTTAAAACAACTAATCATATTTGTTGTTATTTCATGGTATCTATGTAAATTCTTCATCTTCTCTATCATCTCTTTAATCTCTTTGAGCAAATACTTTGTCCTATTGACCATAAGTCATTTACAAAGTCTGACACAATTCTTTAGGCAAAGTAGGTGCTTATATAATAGATTATGGTAAAGAATGATGAACAGCAGGAAACCTGGAGTATAAACATTCCATAATTTAAATTACATTCCTACAAAAATCTTCCTCGCTCAGTGGAATTCAGCAATGCTAAGTGTGATTAGGTAGTGTAGTCTCAGCCAAAAGACCTGAGAGAAGAAACAGAAGCGACAGGTAGTTCTTCTGTGTAAATGAAACTAATTGGAGCTCTGAATCCAGGAGGGGACTCCAGAAAGTATCCTGAATGTTTCATTTCCATTTTTCTTGTCTAAGAGCCTGGATCTCTTATTTTATCTATTTACATTTATTGAGGTAATATTTTATTGTTAAGAGGGATTGAACAGTTTTTTGGTGAGTGATGGGGGTGTTTGAAAGAGAGACATATGACTGATGCTGAAGAGAAATTACGGTTTGGTACAAAGCCAACAAAAACAAGACCTACAGTCAGTCCTGTCCCTTCTCTGTAGGCACAATAAACTAATTCCACAGCAAGATGCATTCTTCACAGGGAAAGGTTACTGCTCTGACAATGTCCGGGGAAAATGTCTGTTGGATCGACACACCCAACCACCATCACTGTGGGCCATCTGTGGGGACTAGAAATAACTTTTAATCCCCTGAGCTGCTCTTGGTGATATTCCTGTGTGAAGTGAACTCCTATCTGATTAAGAACATTTAATTTACTGCACATGAGATGGTAAAATTTAATATCCAAAGCTTTCCTCAATACAAGGTCATTTTAAAAGTCCAACTTCTTAGTGAAAATATTGTCTCCATTTTATTTAATTTACCACAGAGTGTCTTCTCATGATTTATGCCCATTCATTTGGGATAAACATGAGCAACCTCAAATTCCGATCATCACTATGACTCATACTAGTCAGAAAGGTCTGAGACTACCATTTTACAGGATTCTTAGGTTTGCTCTTTCCCTTGGAGACATGGACAGATTCATACTCTCAGAGCTGGACAGTGGAATTTCAAGCAGGAAACAACGATGAGGCATTGTGTCAAGGGACTAGCTAGTATGTTAATCTATTTTTTGTCAGGGTCAGCAGCATTTGTATTTCAGTATTTTTTCCTCAACCTTTGATCCTACCACCGAATATGTAACATTTCTTGAAAGGATTCACCTATGTGAATTTAACATGTTTTTAGGGTCTCGAAGCTTTTATGGCAATACATTGTGCCAGACATCTTCAAAGCCCATATATGACTCAGCAACTATATACCTGTCTAGCCAGAGCCAAAGTCCTGATGTCTCTAAAAGCAGTTTAAAAAATAAATATAGCAAGCATTTATTAAATGAAAATTTTAGTAGACTAGGAACTGTTTTCTATAATGGCCGAAATTAATTGAGAGTTTATGACTTGCCAGACATCATGCTATATACTTTATACTCATTAGCATATTGATTCTCTTCTCGGGTGGGTATAATTAACATTCTGTACAATTTGGACAGATGGAAAAAATCGAGAGGGCAAGGGGTTAGGTTACTCACCCAGAGTCACCAGCTAATAAGTGGTGGATCCTGGGTTGGGATCTATGTATCCCTGACCCGAGACCCTGAATATGTAACTACTCATAGCCTACTGGTCAGTACCAGGGATGACTCAGAACAAAGAGGAAGGAACATTGAGAAAGTGTGGAAAATGTGCAATTTAGAGCAGGAAGAAGGGAAAACCATGATATGGGATCTAAAAACTGGACTAGGAAGGCAAGAGAAATGGGGGCAAAGGGATGACAAATGTTAAAGAGAGACAGTGCTATCAGGGGCAAACAGGAACCAGAAACCCACCGAAACTGCTTTCTTGGGAGAGAGACCTGTGCTCAAATGATGCTAAGGGATATTCTAGAACACAGGGGTTTAGCCTAAATAGGTTGCTCCCCAGGAAGCAACCAGAAAGTTGCAGTTCTCAAATACAGACAAAAGATCACAAATTTAGTGGACTTGGAATGAAGTAGGATCACAATTTAAAAAAACAGCCAGACTTACTGATGAACAGGTATTTTCCTATAGCTACTTTGTGTAGGCACATTGTATAAAGATAGAATCTATAATTAGTCAATGTGCCTATATATGTTGATTCAAATAAAAACCTGTATTAAATATTTACTGTTTAAAATATATGGTATTAAAGACTGAAGAAGATCCAATGTAAAACACAGTTGTAAATTTTAAGTGGGGGGTGTGTGTGTGTGAAAGAAAGAGATGTAGGAGCAGGGACATTAACATGAGAGAAGTATGCAGCTGCTACATCACAAAATATAGTAGTGTTAGTGCCATAAAGGAGATGCAAAAAAACCCAACAACAACAACAACAACAAAACAAAATGCAGCAAGTTTTCCAAAAATTTAGAGGACTGTATTCCATTGAAGGACTGGAGACTATGTGTTGGAGGAAGAGGCATCTGAAGAGATCCTTGAAGGATAAAAAAGATTTTGGTGGCATGTATTGTATTCCAGGAACTCAGAAACAGTGGTTTAAGGTGGACCTGCTCTTTGACTCAGGGCTGGCCTTTACTGATGTGAGATTTTGTTTGTTTGTTTGTTTATTCCAAAAGTGAAGAATTGGATAATCTCATCAAAATGAACAAAAGCTTGAATAGGTAAGATTTGAAAATATCCATTTTTTCCTTTATTATTGAGTCACATTTATGGCTTCTTATATCTTTTTAGTATTTGAGTATGAGGACCCACATAAGTTAAAAAATAGCCTACAAGTCTTGAATAAAAAGCTTGCAGGAATTATCATCATTTCGTCACTGCTATAAATAGTTATTACAATCTAAAGATACTAATATTAAAGTATCTTTGATGTTCACACTCTATTTAGTAAGGCAGTTACATAGAAAACCACAGTTCTCTTCCTGAAATATTAATATATAAGTATGTGGGCAGAGTTTAGTTTGGTCACTGAATGTTCTCAGATTTATACTTTACAAAAGCCACTTACAGTCTTAGTTAAACTTACCTCCTTAATTCTGAGTCATTTAGAATGGCACACTTTAAAGATTATAGTAATTGAAGTCTGTGTTGGAAGTGTGTGCAGTTTTTGTTCTCTCTCTGTTACTCTGCCTACTAACGTACTAAATGGGTAAGGACTAGAGAGATGGAGAAACAAGGTAAGTGTCAAACGAGCTCATTGCTCAGAGCATCCAAAGGTGTGGTGGTGTTCATACCCTGTCCGACAACAGTGATCTTACTGTCAACAACTCATTTAAATGTGCTGCTTTTCAGTTTCTTCATCTATAAAGACTGAGGGTCAACACTGGCTCACATTAAAAACAAAACACTCTGTGAAATCCATACAATGCATCACGGACCTATTGGCTGTGCGTGGATCCCCAGTTTGTTTTCTATCTTATTTTCTCCAAGGTCCACTGCAATTTAAATTTTTTGTCTATGAAAATACCTATTTGAAATAAAGCAATTTTAAGAATTATTACTCATATTTCCTACCCAGCTTCTATTTCCTGTCTATTTATAGAAATATAAACTGGTCTATATTTCTAGAGTTACATATCTGCTGTTACCACTGATGTGGTTTTTTTTGTCCAATGCATTTAAAGAAATCAAGGTCTTGATGGTCTCTTCAGAGCAAATCCTAAGGCAGAGCAAACAGAGAAAAGGTAAGTGCATCTGTCCCTAACCTGAAAATATGATCTCCCAGATTGCTTGCTTTATACTTTCAGACGGTTGCTGGAAGGGAGTTGTATCCTCTGGCATGGAAATGTACAAGCAGATGGAGTAGTGCTCTCAGAATTGTACATTTAGTTCAGACATAATTGCCCAAAAGGATTTCTGCTCTTCCATTCAGTAAGAGTAAATGAGCAATTCATGAAGAATGTTTATTGTATCTAACCTCTCAAGATACCACCCAATTTTATTTCAATATGTAGTCTTTTATTTGAATTTCTTTGTGTTTACAGAGCCAAAAGCCTTGAAAATCTCATTTTTATGAATACTCAAACAGACAAAGACAGCAAAGGGTAAGCTGTGACTCTTACAGGCCCCTTTGATTGAGTCCTAGACTATATGCCATTTCCTAGGTTTGACCTCCTGCTCAGGACAAGAGGCAGGCAGGCTGGTGGAACAGGCCTTGGGTGGGGGGTGCTCAGGAGATGGGTGGAAATCTTGGTAATGGGCTCTGCTCCCACATCTATCTGGATGACCCTGGGCAAGTCACTTAACAACCGCAGACCTCTGTTCTCATCCCATAAAATGAAGAGCGTGACCCAGATGATCTCCAAGTTCCCTTTTGTATTTAAAAATGAAGTAACTCTAGTTGGCTGTTACAAGTAGTGGACAATAGGCTGGTTTATGAACTAATTATATTTACTCTAAGACATTTTGGTGCTAGAAGCTAGTCTCTCTTCACTGAAATCTTATTTTTTTTAAGATTTTATTTATTTATTTGACAGACAGAGATCACAAGTAGGCAGAGAGGCAGACAGAGAGAGAAGAAGGAGGAAGAAGGCTCCCTGCTGAGCAGAGAGCCTGATGTGGGGCTCTATCTTACGACCCTGAGATCATGACCTGAGCCGAAGGCCAAGGCTTTAACCCACTGAGCCACCCAGGCACCCCTTCACTGAATTCTTTATAATGCTCTAAGGTACTTCTCAGTTAGAATCTCGGTTGAACCACTTCATATGTATATCTTACATATATTTGTAAATATATCAAGATCAAGAGTCATGCCTTTACTTATTCTATATCATAAAAAGTGTTAGTGAATGATTAGTAACTAAACTGATAGCATTTAAGAGGTTGACTTACAGTTCTAGACATACTGAAGTCCTAAAAAGTTGACTTACATGACTGATTTTATTTTTTATATGGAAAGAAATCAAATTCCTGACAGTTTTATTATTAAAGAAAATCCCAGAAAAGGAACACCTGGGTGGCTCAGTCGGTTAAGCATCTGCCTTTGACTCAGGTCGTGATCTTAGGGTCATGCCCTGGTTGGGCCCCGTATACAGCGGGAAGCCTGCTTCTCCCTCTGCTTGCTGCTCCCGCTGCTTGTTCTCTCTCTCTCTTTCTCTCTCTGACAGATAAATAAATAAAGTCTTAAAAAAAAAAGAGAGAAAGAAAATCCCAGAGTGGTAAAGAATGACAAGGTGTAAGGATTTAGGAAATCACTACTGTTTTTCCCCCAGATTGGCTGTTTACCTTGTACTTGGTTAGTCATTAGATTTGCCTTCCTAACGTGATAATTATTTCTATTGTCTTGATTATCTTTTAAAGCCATTTATCCGTGCCAGTCTGTGCCCAGAATGGTATTCTAGCTTTCCAAGTCAGTCTTGGCAGATGCATTCCCAACTGTCTCTGATATAGAACACTTAAAGTCTGTGTGATCATAATGTGAAAATAATTGGCAATAATAATTTCACAGATACTGAATCCTTATTAAGAATATATTATTACAATGTCAATGTGCAAGTATTATTACAGGTAAAAATTTTTCTTCTATGGAGAATTGATGAAGTGGGAAAACAGTCAATTCTCTCTGAGTGTTTATATGAGCTTTATAGGAAAAGATGAGATTTCAGATATTTAAAAAATGAAATTGGGAAGGGTCCATCAAAGTGGCAGAAAACAGAAAAATTAGGATGAGCATATGAAGCAAATCATTTCTGGGCTGGCAAGGAGAAAAGAGATGTGGTTTGTAATGTGTGATAAACAGGCTTTCTATTGCAGGAATGACTGAACTCACTGACGTGGTAGAGTCAGTCTGTAGTCCCTGGTCCTTCTTTTAGCCTTCCTCTTTGTCTTCTTTTTTATATTAAAAGAAAATAAGATGTCAATAGTCTTATCACAGTGAAATCAGAGACAGATGAAAATGACAAAGCTACACCTGGGCAATTGGGTGACTTAGAGGGATTAACTTCGATGTTCCCTAACAGCTTTTAGACCATTTGCACGGAAAAGGTTTATTGTCTGTCATCAGTTTATATAAAGCACTGGAGCCATCTTAGAGTTATTTCTACCTTCCCAAGGGTACTTCAGAACCTTGAACTTTTTGTTAAAAATGACATGTCTAAATCTCCAAAAGGTTGGGACACCTGCTCAGTTGGTTGAGCATCTGCCTTAAGCTTGGGTCATGATCTCAGTGTCCTGGAATAGAGCCCAGAGTTTGGCTCCCTGCTCAGTAGGGAGTCTGCTTCTCCCTCTCCCTCTGCGATCCTTTCTCACGTGCTCTCACTCTCTCCTCACTCTCTTTCGAGTAAATAAATAAAATCTCTTTTAAAAAATCTCCAAATTGGGGTGCCTGGGTGGCTCAGTGAGTTAAAAGCCTCTGTCTTTGTCTCAGGTCATGATCCCAGGGTCCTGGGATGGAGCCCCGCATCGAGCTCTCTGCTCAGTGGGGAGCCTGCTTCCTCCTCTCTCTCTCTGCCTGCCTCTCTGCCTACTTGTAATCTCTGCCTGTCAAATAAATAAATAAATAAATCTTTAAAAAAAAAAATCTCCGAAGCATTTAGATTTAAAATATTGACCATCTGATTTCCACCCCTGATATGAATGATTTTCATGTTTAAAGAAGGCAGTCTAGGGGCACCTGAGTGGCTCAGTGGGTTAAAGCCTCTGCCTTCAGCTCAGGTCATGATCCCAGGGTCCTGGGATCGAGCTGCATCGGGCTCTCTGCTCAGCGGGGAACCTGCTTCCTCCTCTCTCTGCCTCTCTGCCTACTTGTGATCTCTGTCTGTCAAATAAATAAAATCTTAAAAAAAAAAAAAAAGAATTTAAAGAAGGCAGTCTATCAACAAATGTATTAAAGTTAGCTTCCCACCAACTGTCCCTGAAAGGACAAAGAAAGCACAGACTGATACCTGAAGGGAACTTTTACTTTCAAAATGGTTTAATGATAAAGAAAATGTGATGTGTATTTATATCCATACACACATATCCACACAATGGAATATTACTTAGCCATAAAAAAGAATGATTTCTTGCTATTTGTGACAACATGGATGGACCTAGAGGGAGTTATGCTAAGTGAAATAAGTCAGACAGAAAGAAAAATACCCTATGATTTCACTTATATATGAAACCTAAAATAAACAAACAAACAAACAAAGAAAAAGCAGAAATAGGCACACAAATGCAGAGAACCAACTGATGGTTGTCAGAGGGGAGGGTGGTATAGGGATGGACAAAATGTGTATAAGGAAGTAGAAAACAGGCTTCTAGTCATGGAATGAATAAGTCAGGAGGATAAAGGATACACTGTAGGGAATATTCAATGGTATTAAAATTAAAATAGCATTATATGGTGATAGATGGTAGCTACACTTGTAGTGAACATCGTATCACATATAGAGTTGTGGAAACACTATGTTGTATACTTGCAACTAATGTGACTATTGTGTGTCAACTCTATTTCAAAGATTTTATTTATTTGACACAGAGAAAGAACACAAGAAAAGGGAGTGGCAAGCAGAGGGAGCGGGAAAGACAGACTCCCCGCTGAGTGAGGAGTCCAATGTGGGGCTCATTCCAGAACCCTGGGATCATGACCTGAGCCAAAGGCAGATGCTTAACCAGCTGAGCCACCCACGTGCCCCTCAACTCTATTTCAATTAAAAACATTAAATTTACTAGGGCACCTGGGTGGCTCAGTTGGTTAAGGGTGGGTCTCTTGGTTTCAGCTCATGTCATGATCTCAGGTTCCTTAGATGGAGCCCCACTTTGGATCCCACGCTCAGCAAGGATATGGTCACAAACCATGTTAAAATCAGAACTAAGATTTGAATCCAGATCTCCTTATACTGATACCGAGCTCTGGTGCTATGATAATGGTAATGGTAATAAAAGTATGGTAATAAAAGTAACCTGAAGATTATAACATTGTATAAACTGTCAGTACAACAACTCAGTTCTAAATAGCAGGAATGTTTATTATTTTATTAAAAATTATTCCATTAAAATGATTGAATCATAACTGAGTAATGACTGAGACTTTATCATTAGAATAGTTGGCATCTATTCAGCATTTTGCACAGAGAAGAGTCGCTTATATTAAACATTTCTAAAGACTTCTGAAGCTTTAGGTATTGCTAACATCTTACTCCTGGGGTGAGAAATCTGCTGTTGCCATATGAGATTGAATTACTCTCTTTCCTCTCTTTTGTGGCTCTTCTATCCTCCTTGCTCCCATGTTATGAAGAAACCAAGGCCTTGGAAGTCTTACTAAAGTTAATCAAAGGATGGACAAAAATGAGAAAGGGTAAGGTCCTACCTTGCTGGGGCTCTCTTTTTTCTAGTTAGTTTTTCACACCTTGTTAGAAATGGGAGAGTTTTGCTTTCCTTGATCACAGATGAACTATCGCACTTTATAGGCCTATCAGAGAGTAAGCAAAGGAATATAATGTATGCTGTTTCCATAGGACCACATGTTCGAGTTACATTGAAGTAAATGTAGGAAATCTGCTACATAATCTCTTATTCTGTATTTTCTTAAACAATGTAAACATGAGCCAAGTCTCATATTAAATTAATAAATATAAAGGACAAAATTGCAAAGTGAGAGGTATGCTGGGAAGTTCTTCTCAACTGATTTAAACCAAGTACTGCTGGGGAAATTAACAGCTCAGTCGAGGTCTCAACTGATTTGAACCAAGGACTGCTGGGGAAATTAACAGTTCCAAGTTTTTCTGGCCAGTTGGCCTGGAAACATTTGATATCCTTTCTGGGACATTCTTGTTTATACAGATTTCAGAGAAAACTGAATGTAACCTAAGTAACACAAGGTTTTCGTGTTTTTGTTTCTGGTTTTTTTTTTTTTCTTCAAAGAAGCCAAGATCTCGAAACGATTATCAAAGTGAATGACAGGACAGATAAAACCAGGAGAGGGTGAGAATTGTTTTGATGTTTCTCAATTTTGATTGTATTCTCCCAAATTTCACTGTGTGATCTTCTTAGTGACATTGAGAGGATCACATCTTTGAGTTTCTTTTCTGTCTTCTGTGTTTGATCCCTACCACCCTGATTTTCACTTTGGAGGTGCTACAATGAATTCTATCTAAATTTACCTTTGGCTAATATAAAATCCCAGAGATTAATTTGACTATGTTATTGATAGGCAATTTTTATAATAAAATTAATATAATTCCTATATGATAATTTTCTCCAAAAGCTTTCAATTAATCATCAATAATATGGAATATCTATTTAAATATAATGCTGTGAGAATACTTAGAAAGTGAACTAAAATTTTTTTTAAAGAGGTAAAGACCTTGATAATCTTATCAAAGCAAAGCCCAAAGGAGGTAAAAATGCCACTGGGTTAAGAATTATTAGTGTAAAAAAAAAAAGAATTATTAGTGTCTTTAAGTCTGATCTCTGTAGGTAACAATCGATAAGATAAAATGACTCAGCATTTTAACTTCATAACCATATTTTATTAGCATGGAAATAGACAATAATAGTGGACCACATGACCTTCCCTTCTTGTTCATAATAAAATCACTTATTTTTTTGAAGAACTGTCCTAGCATTTGATAGCAAGTTGCCTTTTATCCTAGATTTTAAGTTTGGATTTGTTTTATGCATGAGTTACTGAAATGAGTTTCTTTGTATCTAAAGAATGCATGGTCTTGACTACATTTTCAAGGTGGATCTCTAAATTAACAAAGATAGCCAAAAGCGAGGCTTAACTAAAACTCTTGTAAGTCAGCTTCTCTAAGGATGATGGTCTCAGAAGGCAGCCCAAGAAAGAGGCTGCACAGGTATACCCTCTGGGAGGAAGGAAATTCCACCACTTTTTCTCCTCTTCACGGCTCTGTCAACACAATAGCAGCAAGAAGTCACAATACTTCTGCCAATCCCTGCAGTATTCTCTTTACTGGGTTCAGATGATCTCCTTTGATATTAGTGCATTTTAATGAGGGTGACATGTGTCTTCCCAAGAAATGAGTCAATTTTCTTATCATGCAAGGTGTTTTTTTCTTGCTCTTTGTAATTTGTCATAACCTAATTATATTTTTAAAAAGCGTGGGTTAGGGAAATTGTTGACTTTATATGAAAACATATATTCTTATTTAAAAATATATTATTATCATTATTATTTTTATTGACATTGTTCTTATTATTTAAAAGCAGAATAGGTAATTATATCTGATTTCTTGAGTAGAAATTTATATTCTGTCTGGATCCAGTATAGAACTTTGACTTACATAACTTCTCCAATCATCATTCACTTGATTCATGTTTTAATTAATAGCATTCATTAAAACTCATTTCTTTATTCAAAGGAAACAAGACCTTGATGGATTTATTAAAGTGAATCCTGAAACAAATAAAAATATCAAGAGGTAAGACATTTAAAGCTTTCCCCCTTCCCTTTGGCATTCATAAGCACATTGGAACCGTGAGTGTTTGTATTCAGGAGAGTAAGTTGAAATTCAAACCAAGTTCTCTTTTCCCCCAAACATATCATATTAAGCAGTTTTATACAAATGATGCTTAGAAGTGATCTTTTGCATTTTTATTTTTTGAGTGGTATTTATAACAGGTAGATTTTGAGAAATTAAATGGGAATTTCAGTTTCTCTACTGAGTTAAATGATTTCTCGTGTGTGTGTGTGTAAGTAGTGTGTGTTTGTATAAATGTATTTCTGTATATATAAGTAGTGTGTATGTATAAGGGTTTGGGTATAAGAGTATGAACATGTTTTGATCAGGGTTTTCCAGAGAAACTGAAACAATAGGATATGTATATATATAGGGAGAAAAAGAGATTTATTCTAAGGAATTGGCTCATTATCTTACGGAAACTGAGAAGTCCCAAGATTTGTAGTTTGCAAGCTGGACACCTAGGAGAGCCAGTAATAAAGTTTCTATTCAAATCCAAATGCCTAAGGATTGGGAGAGGTAGTTTAAGATGGAGATGTCTTAAATCAAGCAGTCAGGCAAACTCCCTCTGACTTGGGCTTTTTGCTCTGTCCCATCCTCAGCTGATTGGTTGTGGCCCACTATGTTCGGGAGGACCATCTGATTTACTCTGTCTATACATTTAAATGTTAATCTCACCCCAAACACCCTCCCAGACATACCCAGAATAATGTTTGACCAAATGTAGGTACTCTGTAGCCCAGTCAGGTTAACATATGAAATTACCATCAGGATGTATATATATGTGTATACACACACACACACACACACACACACACACATATATACTGTGTATGTGGATGTATACACAGTATAAATATGTATAAGTGTATGTGGATGTGTAAGTAGTGTGTGTGGATATATGTGGATGTGTTCATGTGTGAATGATGTGTGCATGCCTAGTGTATTTGTGTGTAGCATATGTATGTCTACATGGTATATATTTAAAGATGAAGAGCTTAATAGAGTGTACTTCATTAAAAGAGTTCCACTACCCATGAACTGTCAAGTAAATCTGGAAAGCTTATGTCCTCCTGCTTTTTTATTTTTTAAAAAGCAGATGGAATATATTTAAAACTGAGCTTGTTGGTACGTTGCTGAAAACAGTACACCAAATAATTCCACGTGGTCTCCTTTGAACTTCTTTCCATTCAGTTAACTCCATACATGATATTATTAGTTGATTCTAAAATGTGTCACTTATGCCTGCAGGCCCAGTCAACAGAGCAGGGGCTCAGCTAGCTGAAAAGCTGGTGTGCACACTGTCAGGCTGTCCTGTTCTAGCAGCATGACATGGTCGGAGGCCCAGCAATCCAGCAAGTTGGAGACTCGTATTTGCCCCCAGTAGACTGAGAAGAAAGCATTGATTTCCTTGGCTACCTGGGTGGTCTGGGATGGTAACTGGAGCAGGGAGTCTAAATTCTGGGTTCAAATTTTGGCTTGGTCACTTGCTAGCTGTGTCCTCATGCTTCAGTTGACTCATCCACAAAATAGAGATCATCCCACTGTCATGCCTGGCACAGAGTAACTACAAGTAATTGTTAGCAATAATGAAGATTTAGGTGAATTATGTTCTGTTAATGATTTAGATACTGTTCAAATATTTAATTTACTTTGATTCTCCAAGAAAAATCCTTGTTTTCTTAATTTTTATTTATAGTAGTTTAAATCATCTCATTATTTTTCATACATTGGGGTGTGTGTGTGTGTGTGCATGTCTATGTGTGCCCCTGTGTACACATGAAAACAAATGCTTTTTGTAGTGTACTTGTGTTTGCATGAGTGTGTGTATATGTATAGGTGTGCTTTTGTGTGTGTCAATGCACATGCATATGGGTGTGTGCATGTCTTTGCAAATGTCCTGTGTGTGATTGCACGAAAGTGCTCACATGCTTGCATATACATGGATACATATATCTGTATGCTTTTGTGTGTATATGAGTTGATATGTACATGGATGTCTATGTGTGTGCATCCATGTACATGTGTTTCGGAGTATGCACAGTGTGTGTGTGGTGTACGTGTGTGTGTGTGCATGTGCCTTGTGAGAACTTTCAGGGACAGTAGTTGTCTTTTTCTTTCACTACAGGTAATTAAGTCCTGTCGATCTTTTAAAACAAAACTAAATCACGCTCGCTCTCTTATTAAAAAATTACAGGGCTTTTCCATTTCAGGTAGAATACAATTCTAACCCTCAGTAATGGTCTCGTACTTGTTCCATACAGTATGGCCAAATTAATCTTTTTTTCTATTCCTGATTTCATTCTTGCTTTATGAGTTCTCTATGCTTTTCGCACTTTGGGACTGCTTTACCCCCAACTTGTCATTTCTGACCATTGACTATAATTGTCACCACCCCTCCCTCCGATCCCAGTACCACAGGCACCAGGCACTCCTTCTTTTCTTTGGAATATATATTGTTAGCTGGAATTGTGACATTTGTTTGTATGTTTGATTGTATGCTCCCTGCCTCTAACCAAGTTAGAATGGAAGCCTCATGAGGGCTAAGCCTAAGTCTGTATTATTCATAGGTTTCTATAACTATTTGTGGATTGAAAGAATGATCGAATATGAGGATATATGCGTTATGAGGCATTGATTCACAGTTTAGCTCAAAATATTAAATGACTACATTAATTAGTATACTCTGCTTTATTTATTTTATTTACTTTGAGATTTAAATGATCTTCTACTTATATGTGCTGTATTTAATATGTGTAAAGAGATCAAGTTCTTGACAATATAATCAAAGCAAACGCCAGAATCAACACAAACATTACAAGGGAGGGGTTACAATGCTTAGTGTGTGTGTGTGTGTGTGTGTGTGTGTGTGTTTTAAGTATTCAAATCTAGAAATAGAATTCTGGGAATTTTTTTTCTCAGACTCTGGCATTCAAATCTCATGTACTGCATTTAGGAAAAAATTAATGAGAGGTAAAAAACATCAACAAGGGGTAGTCTGGGATAGGATAGTTGCTTCTGTTGGGTTAATTGTTTCATTTTGCATAGAAAATGTCTGCATTTTTTTCTTGCTGTTTTTAGCCTGGGCATATACAGTCTCAGATATCTGAATACAAGTCAAAACTTGGGTCAACATCTGATTGCTTCCAAATATCCCTATCTTTGATGTTGTATAGATGCAACCTCAGTGACTTTGTGATACAATCTTAGTAGGGCCACAGGGCATGGAGTAATAGGGATTATCTTCTGTGGAGGTTCTTTACCCATGTGGCATCCTCTGTAGATCGGAGGGGCCATTTGCTTGTGCTATGTATGAGGAAAACACATAGAATCAACAAGAAAAGTAAACTTCCATTAAGATCATAAACAGAAATATTAAAGGATAAAAACAAAATACTGACAGTTTTTAGTGACTACATGGAGTTTTTTTTATAGTAAACATAGCTTACATTTGAGAGCTCTATAGATTTTAATCTTCCTACTATTTGTTGCCAACAGAACTAGTCAAAATTTGTAGTTTGAACACATAGTTGTAAACACCAGATGCAGATACCAGGTTGTATAACATGGACCTCAACAAATTGGTATATTAATCTTAATCCAGTGTTATGAATAGAAAACCTGCTAATGAATGTCAATTTTATAAAATATAGATTCTCCAAAGTTGACTTTAAATGCTCACAGCATGTTGGAGGTTGATATTAAGAGGATGTACTTTCTGGAATGTTCCATGAGATGCATATATAGACTATTACAAAATGTTCAGTGCACCTAGCAAAGGTTAAGAGCATAGCATTAAATGAATCATATTCGAGACAGAGTCCCAGTACAGTGTTTTTGACTGGCCTAAAGCCTCTAAGATTAAAATATTGTCTCATGAGTCTCAGAGATGTATAAATCCCTAGATTCTTCTACATATATACTTTTAACAATCTTCCATTCTTTGGCATGATCTCAGTGTTTATCCTGTTTCTGAGTTTTAATAAATGGCTTTATTCATTGGTGTTATTCTCTCATTAACCTCATCATTTTCTTCAATGTTTTAAAGGGGACAGAGCCTTGACAATCTCATCAAAGTGACTCCTGAAGTAAACAGCAGTAACACAGGGTGAAGATTACATATTATCTTTCTTCCATCCCCACCTGCATCAATTTGTGGCACTCATCAGAGAAGCTGTGTGGAAAAAATCTTTGGGTTGGAATCAGAAAGTCTGAAATCCATTACTTCCCAGTGGGATGCCTTTGAGCAAGTCCCTTGAACACCCTGAGCTGAGGCTTCTTTAGTTATAAAATGAGGATCATTTATAACTGTCTGGTCTACCTCTGTCACTTGGTTGTTGTAAGGATCAAGCAAAATAATGGATATAAAATCCCTTTAAAGCAAGAAGGCACTGTAAATGGAAATTATTAACAAAATCTAGTTTAGTAACAGCTACAGTGTTCGATGGAATACTTGTTGGGGGTCAGGTGTAAGTTTTTGGCAAATCATTTCATAGTTGCTGATTGATTTTTTAAAAACTCAATACTGCCTGAATGTTATGGTTTTATTTGGAGGGTAAATAGGAATTGAGCCATATGTTGGTGATTTGTATGGACATCAAAATTTGTACCTTTATTATTGTACCTTTATTGATTTTTCTCAAAACCTAATAGTAAAATTCATCTTGAGCACATATATCTTCTAAGTAAATAATTGATTTAGTTCCATTTTTACTTATCATTTTTGCTTTTTGTTTTTAAGTTCCAAAAATCTTGATAACCTCATCAAAGTAGTTCCAAGAACAGGAAAAAGTATGCAAGGGTAAGATTTAATATGCTTCTGATTTTTTTGGTTTTACACATACTAATGCTTAAAAGCATAACTAAATTAACAATTGTAGCAGACTGACACTGAACTCAATTAATAGTTCAAGAAAAGTCATGCTGACCTTCATGACCTCATATCTGAAATGTTGAACATTTTGGCCAACTAATTCTTAATATAATGGAGACAACCTTTGATTAATTAGGTGAACAATTGATTTCCAAGAATGGACAAGACGCGGGGCGCCTGGGTGGCTCAGTGGGTTAAAGCCTCTGCCTTCGGCTCAGGTCATGATCCCAGGGTCCTGGGATCGAGCCCCGCGTCGGGCTCTCTGCTCAGCGGGGAGCCTGCTTCCTCCTCTCTGTCTGCCTGCCTCTCTGCCTACTTGTGACCTCTCCCCTCTCTCTGTCAAATAAATAAAATCTTAAAAAAAAAAAAGAATGGACAAGACGCTTATGTTCACTGATTTGTTTATTCTTCTTACACAGAGGATGGCACAGAAGTGGGATGGGAAATGGGAGGCCATAGATGTGGGTCTAGATCTTGGCTCTGCCCTTACTAACTGTGGAAAATGAGATTGGCCACTTCCCCTGTTTGGACTTCAGTTTCCTTGTCCTCACAGTAGGGAAACTGGACCAGTTGCTGTGTAGTCACTTCAATGCTAACACAATTACTCAGTGCCAGTACGATGGTTAGTATCATGGACAGAGCCAAGCGCTCTTGAGTTAGATTACTTTGTTTGCACTTAATCTTTCTGTGTCTCAGTTTTTCCCTTTGAGAAAATGGGATGATAATACTTCCTATATTGAATGATTGATGTGATATCTTGTTCATTACAACCTCCCAAAATATCCTAAATGCAAAATATGATATGGAAAATAAAAAGCTTAAGAGCAATTTAAATTTGAGGTTGTCTTGAAAGAAACAAGAATAAATGTGAGGATTCACTTATATATATATCATATAAATCACTTGAACACTGCCTGTCACATCATGAATTTTCTAAAGCCATTGGTTATTGTTTATTATTTCTATGCAGCAGTAATTAGGTCCAAAAATATATATATTCATAGCACTGGAAATCTCCAATCCTTTGAGATGATCTCTGTATTCATAAATATTATATAACAAAATACTTTTATAACAAAAAATGTTTCTTGGTTTTAATATTTGTAACCACATGATGGAAATCAGTCACTGACCTAATCATTTCTTCCACATTTTAAAGGGGCCAAAGTCTTGACAGCCTCATCAGAGTGTCTCCTGAAACAAACAGAATTAACCAAAGGTGAGGTTCATGGAATTCTTCTGTTTTTTTTTTTTTTTCTATTTAACCTTTAAAAAATGTAATTTACTGTTCTACCATTGAGGCAACCAGTGATGGGACCCAGAATCAACAGCTTTGTGTCATAAACCTAGTGTTCGAGTCCTTGTTCAGGCCTCCCGGACTGTGGGCTTCAATGGAGGATAAAGAATTTCTTAAACTATCTCTTATCAGTATGCGATTTGTGTTCCATGCTTGGGATTTCAACATCATTCTATTTCAGCATTATAGTTCAACATAATAATTTACATGAAAGGATATGTACATGATAAAATTAGTTTACAAATTAATTCTAAAGATTCCTTAAGTGATACAAACCTTTCTGGCCTTTTTATTCTTCAAGATGTATGACATAGTGTCCAATAATAATGCATATCCAATTAGGCAACTTGTTTAGGCCTTTGGGGTTAGCATTGGTATGAAAGCCCATTGTGATAATAGGAAAGTCTCTTTAAAGGTATGATTGCCTGTTTGGGTGCTTAGAATAAAAGAATAAAAATAAAAATCCAAAAGTCTTCTTGTTCTGAGTTAGCCTTGCATGAAGGGCAGTTCTGAAGTGATTTAGTTATTATCCTAGAGTAGCCTCAGTGTTACACATTCACATCATATATATTACCTGCACACTTTGGAATGTTGTTTTGTTTGCTTGTTTTTGTTTTTGTTATTTTAAAAAAAATAGTTTATTTATTTATTTGACAGAGAGATCACAAGTAGACAGAGAGGCAGGCGGGGGCAGGGGCAGCAGGCTCCCTGATGAGCAGAGAGCCCGATATGGGGCTCAATCCCAGGACCCTGAAATCATGACCTGAGCTGAAGGCAGAGACTTAACCCACTGAGCCACCCAGGCACCCCTGTTTTTGTTATTTTTTAGAGAGGGAAGCAAGGAGTACATGCAAATGATAAACAATTTTGTATTTTTCTCTTGTTCATTACAACCTCCCAAAATATCCTAAATGCAAAATATGATATGGAAAATAAGAAGCTTAAGAGCAATTTAAATTTGGGGTATCTTGAAAGAAACAAGAATAAAACTAAATTAAATTTTCATATATACATAATGGTATAAGATATGAATTCATAGCCACCTGCTTTTACATAGGGCTAAAAGGAATTCAAGTAATGAAGAAGGTTGTTTTTTTTTTTAAGATTTTGTTTATTTATTTGTCAGAGAGAGAGAGAGCACAAGCAGGGGGAGTGGCAGGCAGTGGGAGAAGCAGATTCCCCACTGAGCAAGGAGCCCAATGCAGGATTCAGTGCCAGGACTGTGGGATCAAGATCTAAGCTGAAGGCAGATGCTTAACCAACTGAGCCACCAAGAGACCCCTGATGAAGTTTTAAGTTAGCAATAATTTCTCTTAATGTAATATTAAAGTTGAAAAGAATGTATAGATAATTAGTGATTTTGAATTATTTTACCAGCTGTTGCAACTTGCATCATTTTTTTAGGATCCAAACATGTTATCTCAGCAAACACAAGGTAGATATATCAAGATTATTGAAGACTCCTGAGCAAGTCTCCAATTTCTGCCAAAAAATAAGATCAATCATTTGGCTAAGGGCATTCTGAAAGGGGACATTAAAAAAATGAGAACAAATTGATTTGTTGATGTGTAGTGATGCTGGATGGACTGTTCTTTTTTCATTGTTTCAATTTATTTCATTACAATATTAAAGTGAATGCTGTATAATCACTAAGAAATCCACTTTGACACAATCATAGCATTACTGTAAATTTATAGTTAATAAATCATTAGTTCATAAAACTGAGTAAACCAAAGAATATTGATTTTTCTCCCCTCAACAAACCCAAGGATTAGTTTTTAAATGACTCAAGAAAATTGGTGATATAGCATTCTTATACTTGACCATGATATTTTTGCCTAACATTGACTGTACTTCTGTCTTCTTGAGGAGTTAAAACTCATTGTATCTGGGGTCAAAGGTCAAGAAAAGCATGACAGAGTAATTCCAAGGTACCTCTCTCAGGATTACTATGATGACGGTGCAAAACATGGTGCAGATATAAGATGATAGTGGAAAGGAGTGTGAGGGTTGGGGGTCCAGTTGCTATGTTTCCAAACCTGGTTCATCATCTGTTACTTCTTCCTACTTTCCCCCAAAGAGCCTTAAATTCCATGAAGCTCAATTTCTTATTTGTAAGGGGAGGATGGTAATATCTACCTCAGTAGGTTTTTTGAGAATTTTTAAAAACTTCATAAAGTAGAAACTTGGCAAGCATTACTTTTTATCTAGGATCCCATTGTATGGTCCACATGTATCAAAAGAAAAAATGTCAGTCATAAAATTTGCAGATTTCTAGCTGAATTTGAACTTTTATTTTGTTTTAGCAGGAAAGAAGGTCTTGACGAACTTATCAGTGTAAGCCCCAAAGCTGTAAAAAATATGGCTGGGTAAGAGAAAGGTGTTATTTGTTTGTTTGTTTTGGCTTTTTTTTTCCTCTTTAAGTACAGTATGAATGTAAGTGATGTATAGTCATTCTGTGCGCAAACTGCATATAGGTCTTAAAAAGCCATCACAATTTTTATATGTTCCTGGAAATAAATATCTATTTGTTACTAGCAAGAAAGAGTGATAGTTGGAGAAAATAATATGGTAGTGACTTCCCTTCTTTGTCTCTGGAACTGATGAAAATGTATTAATAATATTTAATGTTTAAAAAGACCTAGAACCTTTTATTAGATTCATCATCAGCAATACCATGCACTTCATTTTTAAGGAGTGTTCTCTGGTAGTCAGCAGAAATTTTATGAGCTGTATTGTTTCTTAGATCATTTGATGCTTCCAGCCAAGTTATGGACCTAAAATTTGTTATTTCTTTAGGTGGTATCTATAAGATGATAAAACTCATGTTTTCTCTGGTTACATGATTTTTAATACTGTTTCACACTAAAGGAGTATATAGATAATATACATAATATATAAGATTATATGTTATATATAATATATATACATATATACCTACGTCACTTAAGAATGTTCTCATGATTTCCCTTAATGAGTTTAGCTGGTACATATAAAATTGCAAAATTTTAGAGACGAAGGAAGGAAGCTGAGAGAACTCCCAGCCCTGTTAGTTTGAATAGTTTTGAAAACTGCTGTTCCAGTCAAATCTATTCCATTTCCAGAATAGGAAGCAGACTCACAAAGGCTAAGTGATCTGACCAGGATCATAGAGAAAACTGGTAGAAGACTAGTAGTAGTTCTGTGATATGCTAGGCGGAGAATAATTACTGAGCACCTACTGGCTTTGAAGCTTACAACTAGGTATCATTAGTTGCACATTAGGTATAATTATAGGCCATGGACGCCAAAAAGAGAATTCAGTAGACATACTCAATCTTATTAACAGCAGGCAATTATCATAGATTAAAGCTAATTATGTACTGGGGGCACAGAGATGTTACTCCAAGAGAATAATAGGTTGTCAATTTAATATATTACATTTTGGAACACTCATATTCTGCTTGCTGAATATAGAATGCATTGTCAGGACATTGCATTTAAAAAGAAAAGGTGACATTGACTAGCTAATTTAGTAAACATGACAGGCAGTCAACTTCATATTCATAGATTCCTAGGAGTAGATGTTAGGGATGGGCGGATTCTTAGAAATGGTCCAGTCTCCTCATTGTACAGATGAGAATAGTGAGGCTAGGAACAAAAATCTCATAGTCTCTTGTGAGTTCTTCTAACTCCCAGACCAACTCCTGGTCTTGAAATCATAGAAACGAACTTTGATCTCTAAATAAATCAAAATTAATTAAGCACCTATGGACATAGAGACTTATAAAGCTAGGATTGTTGCTCTTGCTGTGGGATGGCCCAGAAATGTCCTTTACTGCTCTTCAGAGTCTCTTGAAATATGACTTCATACATGACAATGGCACAAATGTGCAAATGACTACAACATTTTACAGCTCTTCAACTACATGGAGGTAATAATGGCTAAATATTCGGATATATCTCTTTACTACATCCTTGAAGCAAAACAAATGAAAGCAGTCACTTGAGTAGGAAGAATGTTACATTTACTCGATAAACTTTAGATATAAGATTCCTGTGTGTGCAGGGATCCAGGGCCTAAAAAAAAAAATAAGGTCTATACATTTGTTATTTTTAGTTCATTGAGGTAAACTGCATGATGCTATCAATCAAGGCAATTCAGAATTGACATCAAGATCTTTATTTTGTTAAAAAACACCGTACTGTCTTTTTAGGAGTAGTGGTAAAACGTAGCGTATATTTCTATATTTCCTAAGGTAGGATTTCTCAAACTGTAGGTCAAAACCCGTTAAAGGGTCTTGTAATTAATGTAGTAAGTGGCAATCAGCATTTTTTTCAATTAAATAAAATTAATTAAATAGAGGGGAGAATATGAGTGCTCCTATGTAGTAAAGGTGTTATTTAATGAAATTTGTGTTTGCTTCTGTATGTCTGTCTGTCTGAAAAGAGAGTATTGGGCTGTGATGCAAAATGTATTTCTTAATGGGTTTTATGAAACAGTAATTTGAATATCACTCTCCAGGCTGTTAGACAAATCAGATTTTCTGGGCTCATCAGAACAGTGAAAATGGAAGTTCTCATGGTTGTGTGTGCAGCTTATTCTAATTTTCCTGGTACACGAATATTACATGCAGTTATACTAAGAAATATTGTGATTAATTTATATGTTAAAAGACTGTGGCCTTTGAATACTTTTTCTTCTAATATATGAAATTAACCTCACTTTGTTTTATTTTAATTCCAGTGTAATGAACGTACAGTGTTACTTTAGTTAGAGGTAAACAATAACCTCACTTCAGAGGTTATTGTTTTTTAGGCGCAGTTGAGCTTTATAAGACTTGTAGTCAGTTCATGCACGGAAATTGTATTTTGGATAGCTGTCATATGTTATCATTCCTTTAATAGTATTTGTAGACACCAATTGATTATCTTTAATTGCAAATACTAACAGTAAAAATTCAATTAGTGACTTTCTGTCTGCCATGAAAATCTGAGAAGAAACTGAGTGAAGCCAGGAGCTGGGAAGCACATTCTATGGAAACATTAGGGCTGAGGGAGGGAAATGCAGAACTTTCCTTAGAATTTTTTAGTGATGAAGCTCTAAATGCCTTCCCTTCAGTTCTTAACTTTGTTTCAATCTTTTTAATGGGTAAAATGTCTCTTATTTTTCTATAAGGAAAAAGGGCTGAGGGGGTAGGAAAGGGGAGACAGGCAGGTTGTTGTCCAAGAGGGTACGGAAAAGCCAGTGTTCTCAGTCCTGCAATTTCTTGCCAAGACAGGCTATCTTATTTCCTGGAATAAATATTAAAAAGGGGTTTAAGGGAACACTTTGAAAAATCATCACTTAAAATAAGGTATTATACTGAGGCAGTGAATGGCAGCAAACTATGTAGGAAGAAATACTGTTCATGACTGAGAAAAGAAACTGGTGGGGCTTACAGTAGGAAGTGGACAGTCTTCAGTCTGTAAGTCATTTGACCATGAACAGCTGCATTTAATTCAGCTTTTTAGTTATTGTAAAGGAAAAAAAAATCACCAATTTAATGGATTGCTGGGATTCTCCATGCCAAGCCTTAGGCTAAGTATAATCCCAATTTTAGAGTTTATTTAAAAAATATCTTCAGTTGGTGAATATGATCTTAAAAATAACAAGGAAAAGGACATGAAAATCAGCATGTATCTTCATAATGCTAAAACACTGCAGAGTGCAAAGTTGTTAATCACCAGATGTTTGCTGTGAATGCCTGCCAGTGTGCCCCTGTGGATGTGCTCTAGCTATGAAGTTTGTAAAGTCAGAGCAACTTCTCTTCTAATCCAGCATAATCTGTCCCCCTAAATTAGCTAGAAAACTTATTTCAAGGCTGTTCTATGCCAAACCAGTATGTAGCATACTAAACGATAAGATAGCTAATCTTTTCTTCTAATTCCAGCCAACTTGAACCTGCATTTTCTCTAACACAAACTTCTTTAAATTTTTTTTCCACTTAAAGAAATCAAGATCTTGATAAGCTTATCAGAGTGAATCCTGAAACTCTCACCAACAACGGGAGGTAACAGATCTATATTCATTTTTATGCTTTGGTCCGAAGAATGTTTTGTTTTATTGTTATTTAACAGATTTGTAACCTGAATGCTCCTGCCAAAAGAACTTTATCATTAACCTGCTCGCCTTTTATTTTTCTATTTAAAGAAACCAGGATCTGGATAACCTCATCAAAGTGAATCCTGCAGTGACCAGAAGCAGTCAGAGGTAATCAGATAAAAGCAGTCATTTCATGTTTTCATCTGTCTGTTGCCCCTGGGTGGAGTGGATTTATAATGTTGCTTTATTGATCTAGCCCAACCAAAAACCTATCCCTAATTTGAACTTTCTTTTTTTCTCTTTCAAACAGTGAAGGCTTGGGCAATCTCATTAAAGTGAAATCTTCAGCTCTCAGAAACCCTGAGCGGTAAATGACTTTGCCTAAGGATCTTGATAGGTCTCAACGTTCTAGTTAGGAATTTTGTCTCCTTCTCTCCCAAAAAAGAGAGTTTTTCTTTTCTTTTTCTTTAGTGTTCAAGTGAAAACACAATTATAACTCATGTTTCTCCTGTCAGCAGGGAAACATGCTGCATTCTTCTGGAATCAACAATCAAACCACTATTGACTCAGTTCTGACTTTTTATTTGCAGGAAGACAACTTAGTGTTCCTTGTCTGTAGCAAATGGAGTGTTAAATCAGGGGAAAAAGTATTTTGAGGAATTGAACCAAACTGGTGACTTATATGGATGACTGTAGAGCATCAGAAAGGAGCCCTCAAAATCACAGGTTCACAGTCTGTGTGGGCTCACAAAATATTACAGCAGATTTTGTCTGTGAACTTCCAGTTTGAGTTCTGCAAATATCTTACAATTTACTATCTTTATGTGACATCTTTCACCTAAAGCCCTTTATTAATAAACAATAAGATAATATAAGCTAATAAGATAATATTAGCTAATGCCCCAGAGTAAATTATATTAGAAATTCAAATTCAAATTGTCCACAATGTTATCATGATAAACACAGAGCTGAGAACTATAGTCTCAATATTCTAAGCTCAAGAAAGCAAGTTAACCTAGGGAAAAGTGCTGCGGACCCGCTGGGAGAAAGAAGACCTTGTAATACACACTCACTGGCCCAGCTCTTCTATCTCCTAGTTTGTTGTCTACATTCATGCATGATTTTGCCATTTCTGTTTGTATGTTTTTATCACTGTGCTGCTGGGGTCTTTGGAGTAGGCGGGCATAAAGAGGTTTGAAGAGCCATCCCTACTGAGAGTAGCATTTATCACACACCTCTCGTGTGACTGGCAATTTCTATACATTTAATTCTTACAACTACCCAAGAGAAATTTATTCACACACCCTGTTTTATAGAAGAGGAAACTGTAGCTCAACGACATTAAATGACCTTACTAAGAAAGAAAACACATCCTGGATCTAAACATGTAAACTTATACCTTTCTGATGTCACCGTCTAGAAGAAGAACAAAAAATCTGTGGGAAAAACAGTTCAGACCCCCTTTTCCTGTCCACCCTTCATATTCCCCACAGTCTCTTCTCTTCTAAGTCCCCACCTCCCACTCTGTAGCCAAAGGACTACAATTAGAAACATTTATTCTAGAAAGTTATCACGGAAGTGACAGGGAGGAGAGAAAGTAGTTTCCTAGAGGTTTCCTAATAGCTGAAATGACAGCAGACTTCTGCCGACCCTGCCACTGAGAATTGTATGGAAATATCTTTGTTAAGTAAAACCATTTCTTCATAGTGGTTTTGGTGGGGACAGATTTTTCTTTTCATTAGTAACAGTATGAGGAGGTTCCCCACCATGCTGGAAGTGGTTGGGTTTACTAACCACATGCAGAATCACTAACAGCGATTACTGTAGCCAACTCTTCCCTCAGATTCCACAAAATGTACTACTGTCTCTGACACACACACTTTCCCCTTTATCTCACTTTCCCTTCCTTCCCTCCCTCCCTCTGGCAAATGTGCTTTGTTGACAGACAATGGCAACTTTCTCATAAGCATTTCTTTGCCTATTGTTTATTAGAAGACACTAATTTTATAAAAAGGTAGTTTGTATTTCAGCAACTTCGAGAACAATTTCTATAGAAAGAAGACTTTTCCTTATATGGATGAGATGCCTAAGAAAAGGAAATTTTAAAATATTGGCCATCATGTTGCTTTTAGAAGGCAGCTTGATCCATGAATGTAACCTAAGCAATGTTTCACTGTTCTTTAGGGGTGACACCAGATTTAATGGTGACCAGCCAGGTTGTTCAAGAATTAGAGCAGAACAGACGAACAGGAAAGCTGCATATTTGAAAAAAGTGACTTCATTCAATTGGCACAGCCACCTGCGACTATAATGTATCTATCATACCCACTTGATTTTAGGAGGGCTGGGGGAAGATGGGATGAGGGGGTGGGAGAGAGGCCTTTTAAAGGGTCTCCCAGAGGAATAACAGCCACAGGCACTTTTACATCCAATTCAATGTGACAGGAGCACCGATTATTTAATAGTAGAACAGCAGTGAATCAGAGTCCCTTTTATGTGACTTTGCTGACATTTCCAGCAGCTGTATATTTAATTCACAGTTAGAGGCAGAATAAACTTTGGTCATCAATCCGAATGTAAGTAGGTATCCCTGAGCTCCTTCTAGGAACACAACAACTTGAACAAATGCAGATGTGCACAGAATTTTCACTTATTCAGGGAGAAACTGCATGGCTTTTAGCAGGGAGAGTTTCACATTTTCATGAATCAACATAAAAGGAAGACATTCAATTATCTGTAGCCTATAAACTGCTGCTCCCAAATGAAGACTGAAAAGTAGCTAGTGCCACTTGGGCCTTTACAGTTAGAAAAGGCATCCTTCATTTGAAGTGAAAAAAAAATTCTGAAGTATTTGTATTATTGCACTTCCATATTGTAAGGGCTTCCTATTGGCTAAAACATACACCTCCAAGTTTTAGTATTCCAACAAGAAAAGAGGTTCTTGCTATCTTCCTGATGCAGATTTCTCATATATCTGCTCAAGAAAGAAAGCTGGGGGGAGGGATAACCTCGACTCTTTCTAGTGCTTCATTCCCCACGTAATCAGTAGGCTATTTTGGATGCTTCTATCTCAGGAAATAAGACACTTGATCTTCCCTGATACCACCATAACCAGATTGTAAATCAGTCTCCTAATTGGTCCCTCTGCTGTCAGTTTTCATCCTGATCTTCAGTCCATTGGCAACAGTATAGAGTGACCTTCCTAAAACACAAATCTGATCATGTCATTTTGATCAAATCCAGGGGCTTTCCATTGCCATTTGACAATGACCATACTCCTTAACATGGTTTCCAAAGTCTACCTTATCCTGTCTCTACAGGTTTTCCCACACCTACCTCCATCATGCTCCCCCCACCAGCAAACCCCACCCATCCTTCATCTGTATTGCACTAACTTCTACTTATCCCTTAGGTCTCAAAATAGGTGTCTCTTACTTAGCTCTGGGAGGTCCCCTGGACCCACCACACCTGTCTCAGGTGCTTCTAGAAATTCTCAAGCTCTCTGAACTTCTTGTCCCATAGCTTTTTTCTCATAGAGGGAATTATTATTTAATCATCTCCAAGGATTGGGTCTCTCTTCCTCCCTTCTTTATTTGCAATGCAGAATATAATGCTTGCTCCCAATTAGTTGCTTAACAAATACTTTGTGAATCAAAGGCCAAAATCTCAAACTAATAGAGGACCTTTGATCATCTAGCTTCTAAAGCTTATTGCTTTCCAGGTCTAACATTCTGAGCCCCCCAGGAGTGAAATCAGATTGAAGGAATCTGATATCTTATGATTGGTCTGCTTGCTTAAGCCAATGACTATCTCTTGCTCATGATATAATCTCAATCAACCATAGTGAATTAGAGTCACTAAAATTCTTGGTTACATCTTATATTTAAAATACCTATGTTGTCCAATTTCTCTATGGGCATGTTAATTTCTTAAATATAAAATATTAAAGCCTCTCTCATTGAAAAGAAATATATATAAATTGAGCCCCTTTTGCTATGTCAAAAGAACTGAAGAATTATACCAGTTATCTCACTGTATTCTATACTCCTTTCAGAGAGCCAAATATTTCCTTTTGAACTAAAGCTTAATGCCTAAGATTTAGTTCTTGGCACAAAAGAACTGCCATAGTAAATTTTTTATATGGAGGCTCTTAATTTTGCAAATGTGTTTGGTACTCTACAAAAGCAATTTAAGTAAGCTGTAGAGAGAGAAACATATTGCAGCTTTTAATAAATACCTCCCACACTCTCATGAGAGAGGAAGAGCAATGGTGAGCTGTTAACTTTCTCTCATGCAGAGCTTATCTCAAGAGAAGTTGTATAATACCAGACATAGTAATACCCATTTTTTTCTTAATCTGATCTGTAAGGGACGTGTCATCTTCCTTAATGAGACAGTGGAAAACAAGTTACATTACTACAGCAAGGATAAAAGGCTTATATTCAAAAGTTGTGCTATGGCACATTCCCCCTCCCCCAAATTTTCAAAGCTACATTTTAAAAAATCTTTTTAGTTGCAAAGGTTAAAATTTCTTTTTAGCATTTCTCACTGTGTCCACAGAGAACTTTCCTTGGAGCTAATTCCAACTGCTCATAAATGTACACAGTTCTTCCTTCCACTGCAACTGCCGTGGAAAGTGTTCACAATCAAGCTTTTGCTCACCCTGCTGCATGGCGCTGGGCTTCTATAAAAATCTTCTTGTCACACTTTGGCTCACAGTGTTTCATTTTCCGCCATAGTGTAAAAGACAGGATGCAGTAGATATGTTCTTAATTAAAGAGTGAAAATTTATTTTTATATCCTTCAACCTGAGAAGCTTATAGGTAATCTGAACTTCTTTTATTGGATCTTCAGATCTAGCTGATGACATCAATCAGGGTGAACAACCACAGCAAATACACATTCTGTGCTTTTCATAATCTGGAACTTTTCATCTCACTTTAAATATTGGTATAGATTATTCAGAATTAAATCTTATAATTCACTCTATCAAACTTGATATGTGATGCTGTTTAATAAAAACACCAAAAATTCTATGAAACCACTAATAATATGGCTTACTTGATGGTTCATAATTACATCACTTTGGGAGCATGCTTCTTTGAAGACATGCATAGGTTCCAATTTTGAGTTACCTAGTTGTCGTTATTAGATCTGCTAACTTCTTATTTTTCCTCAGGTCCAAACTCATTCCTGCTCTCCTTCATGATAGCTGGGCTCCAAAAAGGCTTGGGTCCTGAGGCAAGGGTGGGAGGATACACAAAGATCCAGTATCTGCAGCAGCCAGGAACAAATGGAAAGTACCAGCAAAAGTGAGGATGTCCAGGATCAGACTAACAAACTAAATGTAATTGTGTTGTGAGGGCAGAAGCAGATCTCTGTTGGTTTTCTAGGGTTGTCATAACACATTCCACAGACAGAATGGCTTAAAATAGAAATTTTCTCACAGTGCTAGAGGCTAGAAGTCCAAGAATAAGATGTCTGTAGGATTGGGTCCTTCTGAAGATTGAGAAAGAAGACTCTATGTTTTTCTCCTTGGCTTCTTGAGGATTGCCTTTATCCTGTATCTCCACATTGTCTTTCATCTGTGTGTGTCTTCAACCAAATTTCCTCTTCTTTTAAAGACACCAGTCCAACTGGATTAAGGCCCACTCCAATGACCTCATTTGAACTTGATGACCTGTCTGAAGATCCTATCTCTAAAGAAGGTCATTTTCTGACCATACTAGCATTAGGACTTCAACATATGAATTTGGTGGGAGAACACAATTTGACCCATAACAACATCCCAAAACAAGGAAACAGAGCCAGAATTGAGAGCTGTATATAAAAAAAGAAATATATGTAATTCACAGGTGAAGTAAGGCAGGTTCCGGGTGATTGACACAAATGGAGATGAAATATCCATCACTGCCTTTACTGATCTTTTTCTACAAGGTCATGGTACACACTGTGTCTAGATATGGGTAGAGCTGACTGCTTTAAAGGTTCAGAGTCCAATTCTTCCCTTTGGGGACCCTTGAATATCTTTTCCCAGAGCTAGTTAAGGTAGTTAAAGATTTCCCCTGGGGAAATAGAAAGAAATAATTTAAGCTTAATTTCCGATTTCAGTATGTTTAGAGAAGCTTCCATGTACAAGACCATGAAAGGCCATGGTAATGGGACTCTACTCCCAAGTTGTAGTGAAAACCACCAGTCTCCTTAAAAAAATGGCACTCAGTTCATCCTAGGTTAGTAGTGGAAGAGGAATCATTTGCTGGGACAACATTCTAATTCCTCCAAGATTCACAGTTCTGGTGATCTCACTATTTACTACTGCCAACCATCCCAGTTGGCACTCCTAAGAGAGTGGATTATATAACATTATGGTTCATTTTTTCATTTTATTTCATTATCCCCCAAGTACTTAGTAAAGTATTATTTTAAAATTATAAAAGGAGGTGGTATCTCAATGTGGTTTTAATGCCAGGTTATTAAAATAGTTCAGTGGTCCCTGGGGCCAAGGAGGTAGCTCTAATAATCCGGGGCCAAGGACCATCAGGGTGTCAACAAAAGCCTTCTGTCTCCATTTCCAAATTTGAATGATGTGATCTGGGAGGTTTCCTTACATGGTTCTAGCAGTTATGTTGAGGGAGTAAGTTCTGAATTTTACATCATTCAGACTGCAGCATCAAAGGATTGCGACACTTCTGAGCTACTTCTGAAATCTTGTGCTTTTGACATGTATTAATTAGCATATTTTTCTGACTATAATTCGCATGAAAAAATAATCTAACTAATTTCTACATTTTCAAAATTATACAGCTAGTATTTTAAATGTGAACTTTGAGTGTGGCTATGGAATGCTGCCTAATTTGCAGATTGATCAATTATTGATGGTTTGGATGTTATGTAAAAAGAGCATTACATCTTGTTACACTGCAAGAACTTTTTATAGTATTTTTCATCCTTATCAATATTAATTTCAGGATTGAGAATCCATACTCTGATTCCATGTATAATAATCTTATTTAAATCTACTATTCATAATCATGAGAAGGTAGCTTTATGAAAACTAATGCTAATTACAAAGGTGAAAAAAATTAGAGCAGAAGTAAAAATGAAAAGGTAGTCCGTCAAAATGTTGGAATCAATGGTGCCTACTGCTGTGTCACCGAACTTCTAGTAATTATTTACTTATGCTGATTCAGTTCACCCACGATTGGGGGCATTATGCCATGAATCTTACTTACATTAGCTCATTCATTCTCACCACAACCTGGTGAAATTAGGTATGATTAGTCTAGTTTACAAAAAGAAGATTAGGAAGGTTGATTAAGAAGGAAATAGGGAAAGAGATGACTTCATTGTTTTGACTCCTAAACATTAGTTTTGACTTCTAATCAATCGGGTTCAGGACAAAGGCTTTTCCAAACTCATGGGGGAAAAAAATCAAGAACCAACAGTGTTGTAACCAAATATATAAATAACTAATGTATAAGTAACGTACTAGAGGATATTGTATATCATGAAAGTGTATCAGATCATTACTGCAGCCCAAGATTCAAGAATCTAATTGTCCCATTTATCCTCCGCATTATGAATTGTTTACTAAAATTTTGGATCTCATGTTTCTACAAAGCTGGAATGAAGTCTCTAATTAAATATCCAAGAATTGATTTCAGATGGGCAGGTGGCTTGGCCTCAAATCTTGACTCTTTTACAAATTAGTTAATTGACCTTGGAAAATTCACTTAGCCTTCCTGAGCCCCAGATGCTGTCCTGCAGGATTTTGTGAGAGCTGAATGAAATCATCCATGTGAAATACATAGTTAGTACTTTGTGACACAAAGTTAGTAATCATTAAATGTTAACTGAATGGGACTATAAATTGGTTGTCTATTTTCATACCAGATTTCTTAAAACTACTAAAACATTAGTTCTTTATTTCTCTATCACACATAATCAATGCTTTTATAAATGAGTTGTATAGATCAATTAACTTAATATCAGATTTCCAATGTTCCATATAATATACATATGTTATATTTATACATATATATATACATGTTAATTATATATATTTTTCTCCTATAGAGACCAAGACCTGAAAAATGTAACTGAAGTAAATTCTAACATGCCTAAAAACAAAAATGGAAGGTAAGAGTTATCATAATTTACTTTTTTGTTATCAATCCCATGTAAGTCTACATAAATCATATAATCTTAAATCTTAGAAGATTTGCTGAGGAGTTGTATTATGGTATTTAGTTATAAATACTACTGAAATACAAAAATTATTATACAGGATACTTAATAGTTGATATGGAAAAAAGTTAACAAAATTCAAATTCTGTTGGAATTTCTGTCAAAGAGCCTTCTATTCAGTTGCTTCATGTAAAAGGCATCATGGAAATTCAAAGCTCTGCACTTGGGCTGTGAAGATTTATTTTTACTTTTTGTTGCTTGGTAGTTTTTCAGTGGTGCAGAAAGCACTCTGGGACTCTCTTCCTTGGATACCTAGTGCTAAAAGAATGCACAAATTCATCACAGCTACAAGACAGGACCTAGTTTTGAAATTTCTTTACACCACAGAGTATAATGGCATTAAAACTGTTGTACTTTTTTTTTAAGGGAAAGTATAGCTTATAGAAGTTATACTTCATTGTTGTTACAGACTGTTTAAGAAAGAATTAAAATTTTTTCCATGTTTTGTAATCCTCCCATGCACATATAGGAGACCCAAAACCTATAGGTTCTTATTTTTTACCTTCGTAAGGTGCAGTTGTCTTTTCTAGTAAAATTTTTTTATGCAAAGAAATGATATTGTCAATATTGTGTGTGGAGAATAGAAAAGCAAGAAAGATCTGGGCCACTTTTTCCCCATAATGTCTACAAAAGACTGCATCTAATGGATAGTTTCCTTCTGTCCCTTAATTCCCTACATCATCTTCTTGCTGTCTCTTAATCATCTTCATCTGTCTCTCTTTTTTCTTATTAAAGATTTTTATTTATTTATTTGACAGAGAGAGATCACAAGTAGAGAGGCAGGTAGAGAGAGAGAGAGAGGGAAACAGGCTCCCCGCTGAGCAGAGAGCCCGATGCGGGGCTCGATCCCAGGACCCTGAGATCATGACCTGAGCTGAAGGCAGTGGCTTAACCCACTGAGCCACCCAGGCGCCCCTTCATCTGTCTCTTAATTCCCTACCTCTTCTTCCTTCTCTTCTTGTGATCACACAAAAGCCTTGGATAAAATGAGGGAGGGTAAATTTTCAGTAGGATCTGTTTATCTTAGAAAAACATCTGTTACTTTGAGAATAGGACTGGCTTACAATTAACCAGTCTTCCAGATAATTTGAGTATTATATGGAAGTGATCAAGGTAAAAAAATTACAAGTAAATGATCATGTATGCTTAAGGAATGTCTCATTTAATCTGATTTGAAAGATGGTCCAATTTCAGTGTGGCTTTTTCACAAAATGGGAAGGATTAATGAAGGATTATTGGAAGGATTAATGAAGAAATGAAATTGTATGGAACTTCAAGAGCAGGAATGGTAGCATGCCCAGGTCTCATAGAGGCCTGAACTGGAAGGTTGTTCCTTCTTGGCCAGAGAACATTCCATCAGGAATCCCTGAACACTAACCCTAGTTCCTTATCATTACTGTAACTCAGCTACTCCCTGAATTTTGGCTCATCCCAGTTTGTCTCCCACTCTTCCTTCTGCCTGTTGGCTTCCTTATTTTCTACTCTATATCTGTTTGATAACCAAGATTCTTTGCTGCCTCCCAGTTTCTGCCTCCTCATACCTGGAGCTTACTTTAGCTTTCCATGGTCTGCCTGGCCTCCTAAAGCAAGGCAGTATGGGTTTGGCCATCTGCATTAAAGATGGTGCGTAGATGGAAAACATCATGGTTGACAATAAGGTGCACACAGTCTCCTTTCCTTTCCTGCAATTTCATCTGTGTCTCCTGCCTTCCATAATCCAACGATGACAGAAACATTTGCAAACACACCCACTCCTTCCCCAGGGAGATGGGAATCAGCACAATCGGTGTCTACATCCAGATGCCTTAGCACCATTACAAGACATTTGTTGATCCCTGAATTCTGTTTTCAGGTGGTGTTTATTCTCCTTCAGTTCTATCACTATCCTGTATATGTATGATTTCTCATGGTTCTGCTATCTAAAAATTAAATGGAAAATGTCACCCCCACCCTGGCACTGACATAACCGTCATAATAAAAATTTTCACCCAGAAAGGAGTGGAAAGAAGAAATATCTAGGCCCAACTTTTGTGCCCATGGAATGGATTCTGGCTGCAAAAAGGACTGTCAAAATGGGTGAATGGGTAAATCTCGAAGAGACAAAAATTTGAGAAAATTCACAGAGAGTAAGAGACTTGACTAAGTGTGGAAGGTTACTAAGTCAGAGAGGTAGGATGAATCCAAGTGTTATGGCAGTAAATCCTCTCATGATTTTTACAATAGAGTACTTTTTAAAAAATATTTAAAATTTGAAATTTTTACAAGAGCTTAAGACCTTGACATTTTGTAGAAGTAAACCCTAACACATATGATACAAAATAGTGGGATTTTAATAAGAATTTTATTCTTTATGCAAAAGAGATTTATAAAGTTTATAGGAGCATAGATGTTTATCCGTTGAAATTGTTTTATGGTATTTAATGTCAGGCTGCCAAGTTTAATCTAGTAAGACGATGGAAATCTAAATAAGAGTCTTGGGCCAATGTGCTAAACAGACTTGATTCACTTTAGGAATGCATTCACTTTGTATAGTAATTGGATGTCCGAGTAAATATATGTTCCTAGTCAGTATATGCATGCAGGTGTGCAACCATCACCACAATCCATTTTAGAACATATTTGTTACCTCAAAAAGAAACCCCATATCGTTAGCAGTCACACGTCATTTTCTCCCCAACCTTTTATCCTAGGTGACTGCTAATCTACTTTCTGTCTCTGTGAATTGCCTATACTGAACATTTCATATAAATGGAATCATACAATATGTGGTCCTTTATGACTGGCTTCTTTCACTTTTCGTAATGTTTTCAAGATTCATCCATATTATAACATATATCAGTACTTTGTCTTTTTATTCCCAAATGGTTAAGTACCATGGCTAAACAGCATTTTTTTCCTTCATCAAATTGATGGACATTTGAAATGTTTTTGACTTTGGGATTGTATTTAACTATTGTGAACAATGCTGTCTACGTATCTTTTTTGGGGGGTGTATCTTTTCATTTCTCTCGGGTATATATTTAGGAGTGGAATTGCTAGATTGTATAGTAAATCTATGTTTAACTATCTTAGGAACCGCCAGACTGTTTTTCAGATCAGCTGTACAATTTTATACTCTCACTGGCAATGCATGAGGGCTCCAGATAGGTAAATTTTCAGGGTGAATTTCCACTGCAGGAAACATTTTCTCAAGAGCAATTTCATTAGGAATTCTGTAGGATCCTACGCAGTGTTTGAGTTTATATTTTGTAGAGTTGTTATTTAATTGAGACAAAACTATGACCATTAATTGGAAGTTATAATTCAATAATTTGTTTCAATGAAGAATAGATTCTTAATCATAAAACTTTTTTAACAACAAACATTGGGAGTCATGAGTTCTCCTTTATGAGGATTATTCAAGGTATCTGAGACAAATACTTGATTTGTACCAGTTCCCAAACTTTAGTGCATGTCACAAACACCTGCTGACCCAGGATCACACTTTGAGAACCAGTGCTCTTTTGGGTAAGATGTTGGGCTGCCCAACCTCTAAGGTATTGGTTTTCAACCTTCACTTGCGTGTGAGACTCACCGGAGAGGCTTAAAAGAATCCCAGTACCTAAGCTGCAATTCAAGCTAATTAAACCAGAATATCTGTTGTTAAGACCCAGTAGCATTAATAAAAGCACTGGTGATTTCACTGGTTGCCAAAGTATTTTCTAACTATTTCTATGGTTCTAAATAATAATACAAAAAAATAGATCACCACTTATTGGCATCAAGATAGAATTTCCTGTTTAACATCTATCACCATCTCATGAAGAGCAAGGAAAGACTTGGCAACAATCACAGACCCTAGAACACTAGAGAGATGATGATTTTGTGAAAGATATATCCTGGTTCTGATTCTGGAACTGAGAATGGACATCAGCGGAAAAATGGATGAAATACAAATGAAGTCTATAGTTTAATTAACAGTATTGTACTGACGTTGATTCCTTAGTTTTGACAAATGTACCATGGTTATGTATGATATTAGTATTAGGAGAAGCTAGGTGAAGGGGTGACACAGCTTGGCCACATCGTCTTTGCACTTTTTCCATACATTCAAAGTTACTCAAGAATAAAAGATCTCTCTTTTTTAAATTAATCTGTCATCTTCCAAACCTACTGGCAGAGCAAAATCCATCAAAGAGTTTGTTGTTCCACATTTCAAATTTGTTTACTAGTGTTTGGGTTTTATTCACAATTATAAAAATTAAATCTTCACGAAGGCATTGTTATTAATCTCATAAACACAACTAGGAAATGCTATTCATATTATCACTCTGTCTGGGCTGCCATAACAAAAATACCACAGACCAAGTGGCTTAAACAACAGAAATTTATTTTCTCACGACTCTGGAGGCTAGAAGTCCAAGATCAAGGTGTTGTCAGGTTTGGCTTCTCCTGAGGCCTTTCTCCTTGGCATGCAGATGGCCACATTCTCACAGCCTTGCATGGCCTCTCCTCTGTATTTGTACAAACACACGCAGATCTCTCCTGTCACGTCCTCTGCTTAAAAGGACATAAGTCCTATGGCCCCACCCATGACCTCACTTAACCTTTTTTACCTTCTTATAGGCTCTGTCCGCAAATCAACATTGAGCATTAGGGTTCCAACATATGAATTTTGGGGGGAGACAATTCAGTCCATAGCAATACTGTTTGCAAATTACTTCCCTTTCTTTTTTTTAAAAATATTTTATTTATTTATTTGACAGAGATCACAAGTAGGCAGAGAGGCAGGCAGAGAGAGAGGAGGAAGCAGGCTCCCCGCGGAGCAGAGTGCCCGATGCGGGGCTCGATCCGAGAACCCCGGGATCATGACCCGAGCTGAAGACAGAGGCCTTAACCCACAGAGCCACCCAGGCGCCCTGCAAATTACTTCCCTTTCTTATTTGCTGATTTTGCTAACTGGTGATATTTGATTTTATCCTGCTGAGGATGGTACAAACACATTTCAAACTCACTGATAACCTTTATTCTTTGAAGCAGTTTAGTTTATCTGTTAAAATTGGGTTTTGTATTGTATATGATATGATTTGAACATTTCCAAACAACTGCTAGTTAGGTTAATAATTCCTGTAATGACACATTCTATTAATCAGGTTAGAAAAATCTTCTAATGTAAATTCTACTTTCTCATTACTTAGTATCATTTTAATGTAGTTGTATGTTTTGTGAAACATCCATCCTAAAACTAGAAGATGATCTTCTATATGCCAGAGATAATATGTGAACAAATGTTTTCCTCTTCTTTAAGAGCTATCTGGGAATGGAAGGAACAGCATGTTTAAAAATGATAAGGCTTGATTAAGATCAAAACTATCCTCTTGGTTTTCACATCTCTTCTATATCAGAGTTTACTAACCTACAGGGAGCAAAGTGGCTAAAATTCTAAAGCTATTCCTGCTTTAGAATTTTCCTCTGTTCCAGAGAAAAAAGAAAATATGCCTAAACTTTGTTAAGCATAGTGACATGTTTTAGTTAACAGAAATCTAGGTCAGGGCTCTGTAATCCTCAAAATATTGCTTTCCATTAAAAACAAGATGGAAACTGTAATTTCCAAAAGCAACCCTGGATAATTTTCATCAAGTTGATAAGCTCAAGATATACAAGAGAAGATTTCTACAGTGGCACTGCTGGTGTGACAATGTTATTGGAACCAATTTCAGATGGTTTTTGCTCTTGGTGAAAAGGTATTCTGTCCTAGTGTTAGAAAATATGACACATGCCTGAGGATTATTCTTAGAGGTAAGACAGTGGTTGCTGTGGAGAGTAATTCTATTCGTGTATCTGCACAGAAACCAGACAAATATAATGAGGTTCACTGTATGTAAAGAATGTTAATTGAACAAATTAAAAAAAAAAAAAAACTTCTAAGTGGCCTTCAAAATGCCAAATATTTGTGTTTGCTTTCCCAGGCTAGATGGCCAAGTCAATGGATCCACAGATGCTTTGAACAACCAGCTTACTGAAACTCCTGCCCATTCGTATGAAGCCAGGAAGGATCTCAGGTACTGTAGCCAATTATAAAACAAATGACAGGACTACTCTCCTGTTTTTAAAAATCATCTTATATATAACCTGACCCCTCCTTTGAAATGCATAAGTTTCTAATTTTATCAGTGGCTGTATGTAAACTGCTACACACAAAGGCATTAAGTCAGAAACTTAGTCATTGGGAAGTTTTGATATCTGGATAGGAAAATGTGAATGTGATTTTTCCCTGAAATTTTTACTTTTTTTTTTTTTTTGAAGAGCCTCTTTGTGACAGTGGTGTTGAGATTCTCTAGGTAGATTTAAAGTTTTCATTAAATTGGATATTATCATGTTAGTTAATTAAGGTCAACTTTTTAAGGTTTGTGGGGAAAGAGATGGTTTGGAAATATGAATGAGACACCAGGGAAACAAACACCAAAATGTATGATACAGCTACTCTGAAGAATCTTCATGCTCTACAGCAGATATTCTGAGTGACCAATTTTCATAGCATTCTAGAAGTAGGCCAAGACAGTGGAAGCTAAGAATAAAATAGGAGATATACAGACATTTTGCAGAAGTGGGTTAATACCCTTTTAACAATTACATTTCAAAAGTTATAATTTAAAAGGAATATATAAACACTATTTGTTTGCACTGAATTGGGTAACAGCCTAATTATTTTCATTGTCCTTGTAACTAAACTTTAAACATTAAATAAATGGTTCATATTGCAGCTTCAATGCTGAAACCAGGCATGCAGGACCAAAGGATACCTTTGTATATACAAGGACATATGTGGAGAACAGGTACTGGAAATTTATTTAAAATATTTTGCTCCATTTATTCCAATTTTGAAATAATCTCTATGTAAGAAGAGATGCTATTATTTTGGAGTAAGCTAGGTTTTTTTTTTTCAAATAGAAGACCATTTAAGAGTATATTAAGTTCTAGGCATATAATTCTTTATAATAGTTCCAATGTTAAGTTTTTGGCAAATAATCATAAATAGTTATTGGTTGAACCAAATACTTGATTATAACAACTGTATACATAATGGGATAACCATTTGTCAGTTCTCACATAATTGTATGTAACTATTTGTCTATAACAAGCTTTATAAAATCATGCAATACAAAATTACTCCATTTTTTATATGGTAATTTTAAGTCCCACTTTAATTAAATAACTCTAGTTCTATCTCTTCTTGTTTACTTCCAATCTGAAATAGGGGGTATTACTTTTAGTAGATACACTCTGGCTCAAATTACAGAGAACTGATATCTCCAAAAATCTGCTGCTTGGGGTGATGAATGTTGAGGAAAACATCAAACAAGATCATTAATTCATAACTCATTCCATTTCAGGGAGTACAAAAACAAGAATTAGCCTAACTGTGGGGTAATATACTGATGGGGACTACAAGTATGATCTTTGTGACACATGTGTTAACCAGAGCCCATTCAACGAAGGAAGAGCATCTGTGGAGAGGGACTCAAGGAACTTCATTATATGTCAGAAAGTGGACAATTTTCCAAAAAACGTTTTTCAAACCACACATAAGTTACCTTGTAAAATGTAGCTTCAAGTTTGATTTTTCTGTCGAATCTAATTCTCCCTAAATTGTACACTGATGTTGCGGTATAGTGTGGAGATCCTGGCATCGGATTTGGGATTGAATCTCTATCGTTTACTAACCATGTAGTCTTGGCAAAAGATACTTAATTTCTTCACATCTCAATTTCCTCATCAATAAAATGGGAGTAATAATATATGTATGTAGCCTGCACAAATGTGTACAAACTCTTACTTAGCATTGTGGGTTATGTATTCTGACAACAGTCTCCCTGTGGGCAGTTTTGAAGGGAGAGAGAGATTTCCTATTTACAAATCCCAGGGGAAGGTTGTGGAATTACCACTCACTGTATGAAGTAATAGCAATGTATTGCTTCCAGCCGTAATATACTCCAGGTAGCATAAGTACTGGGAATCAATTATGAGCGGCCAGCTGGTTAGTGCATTGCCAGATTCTGTTTGTTTCCCAGAAAGACTGACATTTACAAACTGGGGCAGTCTGAGAAATGGAACAAAGAGGACTTAAAATTACTTTTTTTTTTCTTTCATTCTGGAACATTCTTTTTTGGGTGTTTTCAAGTGAAAACAACATTTCTACCCAAGAGTCTCTGCTTCCCTACCTGAATGGTGATGTTTGTAGGTGCTTACACTGGTTCACGCTTTGTGTATTTCCTTTTCTCTGTTGGATTACATGTGGCTTTCTTTTTGTAAATGAATAAGGGAGGGACAAGTATAAATTTCATGAGAAATGGTAACTTCTTATCCCATTCACCCTTGTCCCTGTGCTCTTGCCCTATTCTCTGTTTACTTCAGTAGGTATGTCAACTTATGTCATCTTGGAGGTGGCTTGTGTATTAGATCTTCTCTGTATTTAAAAAAAAAAAGACATTAGTACATGATGTTGGTAACATCACAGAGAAGAATAATAAGGTTGCTTGTGTGTGTGTGCTTTGTCACCTGTGTATCGGTGTGTACAACAAGACTATGGAAATAGCCCAATTCTCACATGTCCATGTGTGTTCGTTTCTAGTAAATCACTGAAGGATGGGTATCAGGAGAATATCTCCGGAAAATACATACAAACTGTTTATTCGACTTCAGACAGGTGAGTTTGTCTATATTTCCACACCTAAAAGTATGTATACACACATACTTACACGGACATATATACACTTAAATACACATACATGTGTGTATATACATTTTAGAGATAATATATATTTTATATATTTTACTGTATATGTATATATGTATGCATGCATGCATATACTTTCATATATAATATTTTATATTCACATTTGATGTATTTTATTATATATATATACTATTGAAATATGTGATTCTTGTTGTCCATTGTACTTAGAGATGGCACTCCTGACAGTTATTGTTACATACGTGTACAAATGGAACAACGTACAACAACCTCTGCATCCAGGAATTAACTCTTTGACTTCCTGGCTGTTGCTGCTCTTTGATTTTGATATACTTGATGTACTTGATTCCAACAGAGCTTTGCACACCTTCCAGCTTCTTCATAGACCAGCCCCTAGGCTGTTACTGATTCCCAGGAATCCCTGTTAATGCCACATTTTTAGTGTCTAGGCTTCATTGCATCACTTGACTATGCCCTCAACCCTCCCTCCTTCTGGTTTTCAAAAGCCAGCTCACTTACCCACCGCTGCGTGGATATGCTGCCATGACCCACTCTGGGCCCACTCTCAGTTCTCAAGACAGGGGTTACAGTGCATATCAAGTTAGTTCTGGGAAACAGACGCCAGGCTTTTGATGTTGGTGATCCTTTTTTACCATTTAATGTTCAGCGGGACACATAGGTGGTGCTCATGAGAATATAGCCTGCAGATTTCCAGTGGACAAAATGAAAATAATTAGCATTTCAACCCAACCATTGGAAACAAGCTATAGTGCGAATGTACAACATTCTATGGATGGTATTTCTTTATAGCAGAGGCTGGACATATGACTTATGAGGGTGAGGGCTTGTCTTATTTTTATGCACCGCCTCAGCCTGTAATGCAGTGTTTGGTACCTAGCAGGTACTCAGTAAATGTTTCCAGAAAAAAAAAAAAAACCACAATGCTCTATTTGCTACACAGATAGGGCAGCCATCAAAATTATATCCTTTTTGTCTCTTTTTATAAGATCTTATAGTACCAGTGAGCTTTCTAGCGTCTTGCCTTTAAGTCACACTGCCTTGAGGAATAAAGTGATCCCTGCAAGCATTAGAACTACAAATACTGTCTAGATAACTAAAAACAAACATATAAAAAAAAACCAAGGTTTTTTTTTTTTTTCATAATGCTTTGAAAAAGTTCTTTGACTAACAGTATGATCTTAATAAGGACAACACCAACAACAGGGCTTTCCCTTGGCTCATATTGTTATTATTAACTTAAGGAAGGAAAACATTCTTCACAGAAGCATTGCTCTTAATATGAAGAATTTCAGTTCTGTTACTCAAGTGGTCCTTGAAATTTTTCTTAGTCCTCAGAGCAAAAGTCAATTCTCTGTTAGACCAGCCAAGCAACCTTTTTTGTTGATTATTGTGTGAAATTAGCTAAATCCGCAGAGTTCTTCTTATCTAAGCATTTCAATCCCATTTAAAGTGGCTTCCCCCTTTACAGGATAAAGACTAATTCCTTTGCACAATTATTTAAGGGCTTTTAGAACTTGCTCGTTCTGAATATTGACTGATGTTTAATGACTCCAGATACCCTCTTGGGTATATCCTGTTCACTCTGTTGAATTCCTCTCTACTGCCCCTCTACACCTCACCGAACTCACCTTGAAGGCCCTCTGTCTTCAAGCTTTAACTCATGTAGCACTTTTTCCAGCAAGACCTCCCTGACTCCACCCTGGGTAATACTTGCTTCGTGGGCCACGGTCTCCTAATTCTCTCCATGTATCCATAATACACTGTGATCATCGAATCATACACTTGGCTGCCCTCATGAAAAGAAGGAGACTGTCTCACTCTTTATATTCCCAGCTCCTCCCTCAGTGCTTCTGGAATGGAAGTAGAATAGAGAGTGCCTGTTTTCTACTCTTCAAGAGCTTGTAGTCTTACAGGGGAAATTTAAGTGTGTGTGTACATACATATGTATGTATGTATGTATGTATATGAATTATCCATAGGAAGGTGCTTACCAGGAATATATACCCAAGTACCTTTAGAGTTAATTGAAAGAGGAAAATATTTATTGATATATATATAAGGACTAGGAAGACGTTGCTTAGAATGACCGAAAGTATAAAATTAGACAATGTTCTTCTACTTGAATCTCCTCTCCTACCTCCTCCTCTCTGCTTCTGGTCCTGGGCTTGATCCGATGATCAAGGCTTCCGGGCATGACTAGTTCACTTTTCCACAGGGAGTCTGATAGTCTTCATGGGCAGGCTTAGGTAGCACAGGGACTCTGGGGCCACACTGCCTTCACTCAAATCCTGCTGCTGCCACTCAACTAGCTGCATGACTGGAACAAATTTCTTATCCTTCTGTGCTTTAGTTTCTTCTTCTGTAAGTTGATGTAAAAATAGGAGTACCTGCTTTTCAAGACATGTGTTGAAAAATAAATGAGTTTAAGTGAACCAAGCGCATGGAAAGCGCACTGTCTGCATAAAGCAGATTAGCACTCTATAAGTATTGGTTATTTAAAAAAAATTATTTATTTTAGAGAGATAGCATGCACGAAAAAGGGGAGGGGTGGAAAGAAGGGGCAGAGAGAGTCAAGCAGGCTCCACGTTGAGAATGGAGCCCAAAGTGGGGCTCAGTCTCACGACCCTGAGATCATGACATGACTCAACACCAAGAGTCAGATGCTTAACTGCCTGAGCCCCCCAGGTACCCAGTATTGGGTATTTTTATTTTACCACCCCATTGTGTATTCTACTGTGGAAATTTCAGGCCTGCCTGCTAACACCCTGAAACTAATAAACTTTGCAAGGTGCTATGTAAGACAGTTCTAGTACCTTCCCAAAGGAAAAGAATTGCAGAGCTGTTGGCCTTTTGTAAGGTGCTGACCCGAGGTCTTTTGGACTTGCTGATCGTATCTGTGGTTCATTTGTTATTGGACATTATTTTTTGAAAATAAATAACAAAACTCTTTTCCTCATCAAATTTGTGGGTTATTTCTTATTGGAGAACATAAATTTGGTCATGAAAGCTAGCCCTGTATTCTGAGTCTTAAAAGAATCAATAGATTATAGGCAGTTGTAGGGGAGCACTTTGGGGACCCTAGACCTTGGAGTCTGGGGTAACATGGACCCATTATTTGTGAATTTACCAGAATATTTTTTTTCATAGATACAACTTACCAAAATATTTTTTAGTGGATTTGTATTTTTGTCCTATTGAATGTTTTGAGAGTTAAAATTTTATATTAATCTACCATATAACTTTTTCTATGATATATGCAAATTAATAATTCAAAACCTCTTCTAGCTTCAAGGGGTACTCATGACCTAGTTCAATTAGGAAACTGTGCATATCTTTTCCCTGCCCAGATGCACCCTTGATTACTAATGAATTAATAGTTTGAGACTTTCCTTCATGTTAATTGTTTGATATCATTTTGAGGTAACTAGAAAAATCAATTCTATCAATAGAATAAGTAAGTCCCAAACTTTCCTTGATTTTCACACAATTTCCTAAAGTATCAACAAAATTAACATATCATTTCTACATGACTTTATGGGGAATACATCCGTCTCTTGCATGATGACAAATTTATTTGTAAATCCTTACATCCGTATAGGTCTGTCATTGAAAGAGATATGTGTACTTATTGCCGGAAACCTTTGGGCACAGAAACAAAAATGATTTTAGATGAATTACAAATTTGCTGCCATTCCACTTGCTTCAAGGTAAGGACATGTTTATTGTAGTTAATGAAATATAAAACTGTATAATGATGACTGGAATAAAAATAATTATTTAATGAAATACATGAGATGAAGTTAAGGCCTTCAGAAACACTCTCATCCACATTAATAATGCACTACTTAAATATTTCTCAGAGCTCTGCAGCCCGAACCTCCAAGGTTTATAATTACTATCTTGGCTTTAGGCTTAGAGTTGATTACTGACACATTACTCTGACCCTAGAGATTTAAATCTGTAAAAATATAAACACTTGTTCTCTTTATAAAAGCTTTTGCAACATTTTAATGAATCATGGATTGCATAAAAAAAAGTCACGAAATCCAAAAAGAAAAAGAAATTGTTGAGAAGAAACCTAGCAACTTTTTACATGAGGCATGCAGTTAGGACTGATAGGCTTAATAGTTGAAACTCAGTCTGCTTTTGAGAACATGGTTAATTATAACTAATTGTGGGTTAGTGTAATAAAAATAAAGCTTATGTAGAAGAATGCTTCGGTTTGTGCTCATATGCCATTTCTTTTGCTTCTCACAATAATATTGGGTAGGTCAACATGATAGTTGTTGGTGTAACTGGATGAGCACTGGATTGGGAGTCTGAAGGCCTGAGTAAGAGTTCTCACTTCCACAAGTTGTGGCTGTCATTTTGGACCAGCCCCTAATTAGCTTGGCTTCAGTTTCCTTTTCTGTTAAATGAGGTAGCGGACTAGACTGGTGGTTCTCAACTTGGCTGTACATTATAATCACCTGGGGGCAGTTAGGAGGAAAATAGACTGTTTAGGACCAGCCCCAGTTAAATAAAAAACTCTCAAAGATTCCTGGGCATTGGTATTTTTTTTTAAGTTTTTTTTTTTTTAAGATTTTATTTATTTACTTGACAAACAAAGACCACAAGTAGTCAGAGAGGCAGGCAGAGAGGAAGGGAAGCAGGCTCTCCGCTGAGCAGAGAGCCCGACGCGGGGCTCGATCCCAGGACCCCGTGACCATGACCTGAGCTGAAGGGAGAGGCCCCAACCCACTGAGCCACCCAGGCGCCCCGGCGTTGGTATTTTTAAAAGCTCCTTGGATAGATCCAAGGGCAACCAATTTAAGAATCATTTGCCTAAATCCAAGTGTCCTTTCTGTGCTGACATTCTGTGGTTGATATAAATTACCTAATGTGGTTAAGCACCTGTAATTCTTTGACAACTGATTGCTTCTCCTTCAATTTGCTTTTAGACAGTGACATATAGCAATCAGATATATGATGCCTCATTTTGAGAAGAAAAGTCAAATTTTAGGCCACAATTTATAGAATTCCATATAAAATAAAATGTGAAATTTGCACAATTAATTATGGGAAAAAGAAATTTCCTTTTACTTATGAAAAATTTACTCAATAAAACAAAAGTTAGTCCACAGATCTTTATTGAAAGTTATTATGCAGAAAACTTTTTAAAATAAAATAATTCTCCCATTTTTTTGGTAAATAACAATAATTTCCATTTATTGTATTTTTTAAAGATTTTATTTATTTATTTGACAGAGAGAGAGAGGTCGCAAGTAGGCAGAGAGGCAGGCAGAGAGAGAGAGAGAGGGAGAAGCAGGCTCCCTGCTGAGCAGAGAGCCCGATGCGGGCCTCGATCCCAGGACCCTGAGATCATGACCTGAGCCGAAGGCAGAGGCTTAACCCACTGAGCCACCCAGGCACCCCATTTATTGTATTTTGGATGATTTATTTCCATTTTTGGTTTAATTATAAAATACTACTGAGAATAAAAATGTCGCCACACTCCTCGGAAAAGAGATATTACTCTTATAGCCACGATAATAGAGAACCACCTGGACTTGTTTAAGCATGTTGAATTGATCAATGACAATTTGCTGCAGTGAACTCACCTCTGAAAGCCATCCGATCAGTAACGGCCTCATGCCTGAAAGTCAGCCATCCTGCAGTGAACTTGTTTCCAAGAACACAGGTCAAGCTTTTTCTGCCTCCATAATCAACGCAACGCAAAACAAACTGTTCCCTAAAGCCCATTTAAGATCACAGGTCTGTTTTGTCCAGTGAGACTCTAAGTAGGCAGCATAACTCGTCCTTAGCAAGCAAGCAATATGCTTTGTGCTTTTGTTTGAGATATTGAGCGGTGATCTTGTTGTTGGCATTAACCCATTTTTGAAAAATTATGTCTACTCTGTTGTGAGTTAAATAGAAGTTCCGGTGCTATATATGCCTTGAAATGCACATTTTCGAAGTAGCAAGATGTTGTGAGAGTTTGTTTGAGAAGTTCAGTGTTTGGATCCTGGACAGGTACATTCTCACAATCCCTGTGGGTTCTCTTTCATCTGAGTGTTACTGTGTAGGACTGTACTGAATGAAGTGAAAGGGCTTTTCTATCCTGTTGCACTAAGAATCTAGATGTCATGTATAATACATGTTAACTTCATATATCTTTTTTTTTAAGTGTGAAATATGCCAACAGCCTTTGGAAAACCTACAAGCAGGTGACAGTATTTGGATTTATAGACGGACAATACACTGTGAACCTTGCTACTCTAAAGTTATGGGTAAGTGTTAAGCACTTTAAGAAATAATCACTTTTACAAATAATAATGAGCACTTGATATTGTAGAAATAAAGATTTTCTTTTTTTTTTTAAGATTTTATTTATTTATTTGAGACAGAGCTCACAAGTAGGCAGAGAAGCAGGCAGAGAGAGAGGAGGAAGAAGGCTCCCTGCTGAGCAGAGAGCCCGATGTGGGGCTCGATCCCAGGATCCTGAGATCATGACCTGAGCCGAAGGCAGAGGCTTTAACCCACTGAGCCACCCAGGCGCCCGAAATAAAGATTTTCATTTCAATAAATGTAAAGTAAATAAAGTAAAAAATATTTATTTATTTATTTTTAAACCTATTTTTTTAAAGATTTTATTTATTTATTTCACAGACAGAGATCACAAGTCAGACAGAGATCACAGGTAGGCAGAGAGAGAGGAGGAAGCGGGCTCCCGGCTGAGCAGAGAGCCCGATGAGGGGCTCGATCCCAGGACCCTGGGATCATGACCTGAGCCAGAGGCAGAGGCTTTAACCCACTGAGCCACCCAGGCACCCCAGTAAAAAATATTTAAATAAATAAAGTAATAAAGTAAAAAATATTTTATTAATTATACTTAGTTAAGAATTCAGCTGAAGGTAGTTATACTATCATAGTGTTTTAATGTATAAAATCAGTCAACATGTCTTATTGTCGTCTGATATCAGACCAGGCATAATACAACTAAATAATGAAGCCACTTAATTCGGACAGTTTTTTTATTTTTTCCAAACAAAAGTAAAGATCTTCTTTGTTCAAATAATTCCTTGACTTGAGTCCATTTCTGTGAATGACCTATTATTTTTGCACTGAAATATAATTTTGTACCTAATTTGGTTATTACATAAATCCTTTAATGCTATTTTTAAATGAAAGGTTTAGAGCTAGTTCTATATAATTTTATATTAATATAGCATCTAAGTATTTTTTAATGCTCTCTTAATTGGCATAAATGATATGAGAAGAAAACACTAAGGAGTTGCATTTTTAACTCATTTTCTTTTTTTTTTTTTAATTTTTTTTTTTTTTAATAAACATATTTTTATCCCCAGGGGTACATGTCTGTGAATTGCCAGGTTTACACACTTCACAGCACTAATCATAGCACATACCCTCACCAATATCCATTACCCCACCCCCCTTTCCCAACCCCCTCCCCCCAGCAACCCTCAGTTTGTTTTGTGAGATTAAGAGTCACTTATGGTTTGTCTCCCTCCCAATCCCATCTTGTTTCTTTTCTTCTTTTTCTGCCCCCCTAGTCCCCCATGTTGCATCTCCACTTCCTCATATCAGGGATATCATATGATAGTTGTCTTTCTCTG
>PISX010005152.1:0-111267 GCA_004024625.1 Mellivora capensis | reverse complement strand
GGTTCTCTGCACCTCCTGGATTTTGATGCTTGTTCCCTTTGCCATATTAGGGAAATTCTCTACAATAATTCTCTCCAATATACCTTCTGCTCCCCTCTCTCTTTCTTCTTCTTCTGGAATCCCAATTATTCTAATGTTGTTTCGTCTTATGGTGTCACTTATCTCTCGAATTCTCCCCTTGTGGTCCAGTAGGTGTTTGTCCCTCTTTTGTTCAGCTTCTTTATTCTCTGTCATTTGGTCTTCTATATCACTAATTCTTTCTTCTGCCTCATTTATCCTAGCAGTAAGAGCCTCCATTTTTGATTGCACCTCACTAATAGCTTTTTTTATTTCAACTTGGTTAGATATTAGTTCTTTTATTTCTCCAGAAAGGGCTTTTATATCTCCAGAGAGGGTTTCTCTAATATCTTCCATGCCTTTTTCAAGCCCGGCTAGAACCTTGAGAATTGTCATTCTGAACTCTAGATCTGACATATTCCCAATGTCTGTATTGATTAGGTCCCTAGCCTTTGGTACTGTCTCTTGTTCTTTTTTTTGTGGTTTTTCCGCCTTGTCATTTTTTCCAGATAAGATTATGTGAAGGAGCAAATAAAATACTAAAAGGGTGGCAAAGACCCTAGGAAAATGCATTTTAAAGAAAAAATTGAATTAACTGCAAGACTTAAGAATCATGGGGAGAAAGCCATGAATTCCACGCTTTGCTTTCTTCTCCTCCGGAGTTCCGCTGCTCTCCTTGTTACGTGAACTTGGTCTTGGCTGGATTTCTTTTGATCTTCTGGGGAAGGGGCCTGTTGTAGTGATTCTCAAGTGTCTTTGCCCCAGGCAGAGCTGCACCGCCGTTACCAGGGGCCGGGCTAAGTAATCCGCTTGGTTTCACTTTCAGGAGCTTTTGTTCCCTGAGCGCTTTCCATAGAGTTCTGGAGGACGGGAATGAAAATGGCGGCCTCCCAGTCTCCAGCCCGGAAGATCTGAGATTTCGGGGCTCCACTCCTCAGAGAAAAGCCCTGGCTACTCCCATCTCTCTCGCCTCTGGTCGCGCTCCGAGCTCACCCAGCCTGCGACCAGTTCAACGTAACCTTGAGCTGAGAGCTCACTCCTCGGCTCTGTCTCTGTGTCTGGCTTCCCGCTCCGATACCTGCTAGCTCTGCGACACTCAGACACCCCCGATCCTTCTGTGACCCTGCGGGACCTGGGGCCACGCTGACCCCGTGTGGGCTTCACCCCAGTTTAGCCTCTGGGGCGATGTCCCTCCGTGGAGCAGACTTTTAAAAGTCCCGATTTAGTCCTCCATTGCTCTGCCGCTTGCCGGGAGCCGGCCCCTCCCCCGCTGTCTATCCCCCCATCGCTTTCGATTCACTTCTCCGCCAGTCCTACCTTCCAGAAAGTGGCCGATTTTCTGTTTCCAGAATTGCTGTTCTTCCTCTCTTTGATCTCCCATTGTATTTGTAGGTGTTCACAATGGTTTGATAAGCTATCTAGCTGATCTCCTGCTACCTGATGTCCTCTCAGTGGCTACTTTTCTGCCATCTTGCTTGTTTCTCCAGGTTTTTGTATTCTTTTGTTGTTTGTTTTGGTTTCCATTTTTTGTTATCCTTGTTTTTTCTGCTCTCACTGTTTGTCATGGCTGCTTTTGCTTTCATAATTATTTTCTAGGCAAAATGAGGAGATGGGGAAATTCACCCCAAAAGAATGACCAGGAGGTGATTCCCACTCCCAGGTATTTAATCAATATGGATACAAGTAAGATCTCTGCACTAGAATTAAAAACGAATTATTATAATGATAGTAACTTTGCTTGAAACAAGCATAGAAGGCCCTAGAGAAACCCTCACTGTAGATAGAAAATAACTAATATCTACTTAGGTCCCCTTTAAGAATGCTATTACTGAGATGAGTTCAAGTGGAGGCTATACAAAGGGGATGAATGAGGGAGAAGTATGAATCAGTGAGTATAGAAGATAAAAGGATGGAAAATAAAAATGCTGAAAAAATGAGAGAAACAAAGCCATTGGATTATGAAGGGAGACTTTTAGTGCTCGGGAATTCCATAAACTGAAATGATATCCTTATTAGAGGGATCCCAGGAGCTGAGGGTCTGTAGAAAAGGGCAGAAGTTTTAATTCAACAAATTATAACTAGGTGAGAAACTCCCTAATCTGGGGAAGGATACTGGCATTTAAGTCCAGGAGGCTCAGAGAGTCCCCCTCAAAATCAGTAAAAATAAGTCAACATATAAAAATATAATGCAGAAGTTTGAAATTCAGAGACTAGAAAATCCTGAAAGATACATGGGACAAGAGTTTCTTCACCACCAAGGTAGGCACATGAGGCTAGCAGCAGACCTGTCCACAGAGCCTTACCAGGCCAGAAATGACAGGTAGGATATAGTCAATGTGCTAAATGGGGGAAAAGAATATGCAGCCACAAATAAGTGTATACCCCAAGTCTATCATTCAGAATGAAGGTAGATGTAGAGAGCTTCTAGGACAAACAGAAATGAAAGGCATTTCTGAACAATAAACCCTCACTTCAAGAAACATTAAAGGAGATCCTTTGAGTAGAGAGAGAGGGAGCCATATTCAAAAAAAAAAAAAAAGAGAGAGAGAAGAGAGAGAGAACACAGACGAGGTACAGAAACAGTGACTGTACACATTCTAAATGGCACTTACTTCATATCTTTCAATAATTACTCAGTATGTAAATAGACAAAATGTACCTACAATAAGACATAGGGTATCAGAATGGAATAAAAAAAAAATGAAACAAGAAGACACAATGAGGGATGCCTGGGTGGCTCAGAAGGTTAAACCCTCTGCCTTCAGCTCAGGACATGATCTCCGGTTCCTGGAATCGAGCCTCAGGTTGGGCTCTCTGCTGGGCAGGGGGCCTGTTTCCCCCGTCTCTCTCTCTGCCTGCCTCTCTGCCTACATGTGATCTAAGTATGGCAAATAAATAGATAAACCTTTAAAAAAGAAAAAAAAAAGAATACACATTGATGTGGTCTGTACAAAAGACTCATTTTAGACAAAAGACACTTCCTGATTCAACATTGGGGTTGGAGAACTATTGATAATGGTAATCGTCATCAAAAGACAGCTGGAGTAGTCATCTGTAGATATAGAGACTGTAAACCCAAAACTGTAGTGAGAGGTAAAGGAAAACCTTATATCATAATAAAGGTGTCTTTTAAATAAGAAGATGTTTTAATTCTAATTGCTGATGCCCATATCTTGAGAACAGACCAAAATATAAACTGATTAATAACTAAATTAAATACACACTTTGATAGTAATACAAGAATAGTGTGGTACTTTAACACCACACTCACAGCAAGGGGCATGTTGTCTAAGCAGATCGCTAAGGGAAAAAGGGCTTTAAATGACACATGGACCAGATGAACTTCACAGAGATGTTCAGAGTGTTTCACCCTAAAGCAAAGGAGTATACCTCCTTCTCGATGGCACAAGGAATGTTCTCCAGAATAGATCACGTACCAAGTCAAAATTCAGTCCTCCTCTGGTTCACAAAGATTGAGATCATACCCATGCTTTTTTCAGATGACATGGCATAGATTCCTGAAGTCAACCAAAAGGAAACATGTAGAAGGGCTACAGATACGTGGAAGCCAAAGAACATCTTACTAAAGAATGAATGGGACAACCAGGACATTAAGAAGACTAGTTGAAATACTTGGAAGGAAATGAAAAGGAAAACCACGACAGTGTAAAAGCTTTTGGGTGCACCAAAGTCTGTCCTAAGAGGGAAGTATACAGCAGTACAGGTCTTCTTTTAGAAAGAAAACAAGTCTGAAATACACAATGTAACATAAAGGAGCAGAAAAAATGACAACAAAGAAAGCCAAAATCCAGCAGGTGGAGAGAAATGATAAAGATTAAAGCACAACACAATATATAGAAGTTAAAACAATATATCACTGAAACAAAGAGCTGGTTCTTTGAAAGAACTAACAATATTGAGAAACCCCTAGTCAGACTTATCAAAAAGAGAGAAAGCACACAAAATAAGGAATGGAAGAGAAGAGATCACAACCAACCCCAAAAAGTTAGAAAAAATCGTTAGAGAATATGATGACCAATTTTGTGCCAACAAACCTTCCAAAGTCATTCTAAAGAGGCCAGCATAACCTGAATCCCCAATATCCCTGATGAATATGGGTGTATAACTTCTCACAGAGATACTAGCCAAGATGATCCACGAGTCCATTAGAAGGATTCTTCAACAGGACCACGGGGGATTAATTCCTGGTCTGCACAAATGCTTCAATATCTGCAACCTGATCCACGTGATACACCACATTAATATAAGAAAGAACAAGATCCATATGATCCTCTCCATATATACTGAAATGACACATGGAAAAAACACAGCATCTTTCTTGAAAAGATCCCACTGTGTGTTGGAATAGAGGGAAACACCTCAATATCCTAAGTCACAGAGGAAAGGCTGAGACGGGATATAATTTTCAATGACAAAACACTAAGAGCTTTTCCACTAAGTTCAGGAACACAAAGGGAATATCCACTCTCACCACTGCTGTTCCATATTGTACTGGAAATGCTAGCCTCAACAATCAGACAACAAAAGCAAATAAAAGGCGACCAAATCAGCAATGAAGGAATTAATATTTTCATTCTTCTGTCCTCCTGAGAAGACATGATGCTGTGTGTAGAACACCAAAAAGGGGGCGCCTGGGTGGCTCAATGCTTAAGCCTCTGCCTTTGGATCAGGTCATGATCCCAGGTTCCTGGGATCGAGCCCCACATTGGGCTCTCTGCTCAGCAGTGTGAACCTGCTTTCCCCTCCCACCCCCGCCTGCCTCTCTGCCTACTTGTGATCTCTGTCTGGCAAATAAATTAAAAAAAAAATTAAGAATAAAAAAAAAGGAGGTTTTTGATCACTGCTTCAATCTCGTTACTAGATATCGGTCTGTTCAGCTTGTCAATTTCTTCCTGGTTCAATTTTGGGAGTTTATAGTTTTCAGGAATGCATCCATTTCATCTAGGTTGCTTAACTTATTGGCATATAACTGTCGATAATAGTTTCTGATGATTGTTTCTATTTCCTTGGTGTTAGTTGTGATCTCTCCCTTTTCATTCATAGTTTTATTAATTTGAGCTTTCTCTCTTTTCTTTTGGATTAGTGTGGCCAATGGTTTATTAATCTTATTGATTCTTTCAAAAAATCAGCTTCTAGTTTCATTGATACGTTCTACTGTATCTCTAGTCTCTACCTCAATGATTTCTGCTCTAATCTTGATTATTTCCCTTCTTGTGTGACAGCACTTAACCTTCCTGGCTCGCCTTTCCATCCTGTGTCTCTACAAAGGCCTGTGACAAATTGGCCAAAGGGTGTACACTTAGTTAGAATTTGGTGCATGTGGGCCATTGGCCAACATCGCATTACGTGGTGATTGAAATGAAAAGTAGGCAGCAGGAAACGCTATCCTCAGGCTAGCTGAGAAAGTGCCTGTCCTCCCCCAGGAAGTGGGGATCCAGGCAGGATCTGCCTTGGGGCTTCCCTTTGCAATCTCCTCGAAGTGCTTGAGAGCTGTTGCTGAAACAGAAATAGGAGTAAGTCCTACTCCCTTTCAAAATCCTTCTGAGGTTCCTCATTGCCCCTAGAATGAAATCAAGTCTCCAGAGGCCCCCTAGGGGCTGCAGGATCCTTACACCATCTGCACCCTGGATCCTGAGTCACCCACACACAGCCACATTAGTGTGCTTTTAGTCCATCACCTACCCTGGTGGTGGTTTCTGGGCCTCTGCCATGCTGGTCTGGCACACCCACCAGGACGCTTGTCACTGGCTCAGTTCCTTCACCTTCCCTAACCAGGCTTGAGGTCACTGTAGAGAGCCAGCACCCACTTAGGGGAGTGTATTCATTTTCTATGGCTGCTGTAACAGATTGCCCTGAATGACTAGTAAAGACAACAGTTCTGTTTTCTTACCATTCTTCAAGTCAGAAGTCTAAATCCAGGGTGTCCTCAGGGCTGCATTCCTTCTGAAGACTCTAGGGGAGGATATGTTTCCTTTTGCCAATTCCAGCTGTTGAAGGAGGCCACTTGCACCACTTGGTTCCTGGCTCTGTCCTCTGTCAAAGTCTGGCATAGCCTCTTCCCTCCTGATGGTCACTTGGGCCCTTGCATATTTGGTGTCTGATCCCCCTTCCTCCTCCTCATTAGGACCCTCATGATTAAACTGGGACCACCTGCATAATCCAGGCCAACGTCCCCATGTCTGGGCCATGAATTTAGCCACATCTGCAGAGTCTGTGCCTGTCAGGGCAGCAGCTGCTAGCCTCCAGCTCTCCAGAGCAGAGGGATTTCGGTGGCGTCAGCACGCAGGAAGTCCGTGTATTTATGCCCATGGGATCTTGCCATGGACCATGGTGAACCAGGGCAGGAATGTTTTGTTGGATTTCAGTCTGAAGTGGAGTGGGGTTTTGGGGGTCTGAAGTGCCTCTTGGAAGCCAGAAATGTCAGTTTATAAGTCCAGCAGGCCCAGTCCATGACTGTTTTGTGACAGATCCGAAAAGGTGAGGTAGCCATCTGCAAAGGATAATATCAGGAGCTGAGGGGTCTCACATAAATGAGAAGACACCCCGTAGGAGTTCCCCTTTCTGCTTGGGGGAGAGCATAATGGGAATGAAGCAATGGCAGTTCTGTGGTGTCTGGAAGTACAAAGTGGTAAAGCAGGTCCTGGGTATATGTAGCCCAGTGTGGGGCTGAGAGGTGTTGGTTAAAGACTCCAAGGAACACAGCTTGAAGGCAGGGGTGAGAATGAGGGTGTTTGAGGAAGTCAGAACAGCATTTGTAGAAGTGGGGAGAAGGGAAGCCTTTGAAGAGTGGGGTGACATGCTGTCCGGGTGGCTGTGAAGTCAGAGGTGGTCTTTATCTGGAGAGGAGTCTGGGGCCCCAGGTGGAAGCTATTCACCTTATCTCTCCAGTTTAACAAGAAATTCCAAGAAGGCCATGCACACGTCCTTCTCAGCTTGTTAAGTACTTCAGCAGCAATTACTGCTCACTCTGCTTATTGGTGAGTGTGCCTGGGTGACTCAGTGGGTTAGGCGTCAGCTTTCAGCTCAGGTCCATGATCTCAAGGTCCTGGGATCAAACCCCACATCAGACTCTCTTCTCAGCAGGGGAGCCTGGTTCTCCCTCTGCCTCTTCCCTCATTTGTCCTTGCACTGTCTCTCTCAAAAATAATTTTTAATAAAATACATCTTGATGAGAAGTGCTGATCGCCAACATGGTCCCACCCTTGCTTTGTCTCACTAGATACTAATCGATGGCAGGGCAGGTGACTCACTTTATGGCCTACATCTACCCTCGTGTCTGAGAAGAACTGTGCATGCAAATGGTAGCCTGGTTTATCCTCCTGGTGGCCCCTGGAGTGAGTCCATTCTAAGGCTGTCATTGCATTTCAGTGGGTTTGGGCTTGGGAGCAGGTTTAGTAGAGGCAGGTTAGAGTATACAAGTGAGGCAAGAGCACCGATCTTGTTCCTGAGCCTGGGAACCTGCACTCAGTGCCTCTTCCCAGCCCAGCCATGGCCTCGATAGGCTCAGTCACTCTGGAACATTGTGGCTCGGTGTGCTTCTGGCAAGGAAAGAAAAGACAGACACATTAAACATCATTTATTCTTCTCCCCAACATCACACTGCATTGCTGTTGATATCGCCATTCAAACAAATGATCTAATTTATACTTTCTGGGAACTTTTGAAAAAAAAAATCAAAACTTCAGGTTACTTGAGATGCTGCTATTATGTGTTTTAGCAGCTCTACAAAATTATATTTTGTCAAAATGAAATAGAATTCTGAATGGCTTCATAATAGTTTGCACATCAGCCAGACGCTCCAGATGCAGTCATCACAAGGCTGCTCTTGTTAATAACAAAGCACACTCTGCAAATAATATCCCATTAAACCACCCACCCTCCCCAGGAAGAAGCTAGCAGCAATAGTTTGTGGACTGGTTTCTTCTCCCACAATTGGGGGTGTTACTGCTGCCTTAAAGGTAGCTTGAAGAAACCGTAGCCTGCTTAGGTTGGAAGTTCTTTTTACCTGCATGCTGTACCTCAGAATAGGTCCAGAACAATTTCTCTATATCAGGAAGTGCATTCGCTTTCCCCCTGCTAGGACACAGTTTCCCTCTACAGCTAGCCACCACCCTTTGCAAACTTCACTGAGCCCTACTCGGGGGGCCAGGTACTGTGCTTGAAGCTGTGTGCCAAAGATGAAGGAAACACCACTCCTGTTCTTAGTGTGCTTATTGTCTGGTGGGTGGGAAAGGCACAAGAATGGGTTTTTCCAAAAGAATGTGGTCTACGGTTTATGGAAGGTAGGCCATAAATCAGCTGACACTGGCTAGTTGTCAGAAAAGCCAGCTCAGCTGCCAGATTCATGGCCATTGTATCCCCAAGTCTGTGGCAGATGTCATCCATTAGCTAATCCTATTTCCAATTCCCTTTTCCTTGCTGCTTCCCACTGGAGCTGTACAGCTAAATACTTGCTTTTCCAGCCCCTCTGGCAGCTAGAGGTTCCTTGTGATCTAGTTTTGGCCGATAAGAAGTAAAATCGACAGGGTGATCTGAAAAAGCTCTTCTGTTTTTTTATTAAGAGGGACAACCAGTCTAGTGTAGCTCTTTGCTCTTTCTTACCTCATCATATTCAAGATGGCTATAGCTACAGCAGCAATCTTGTGACCATGAGGGAAAATCTGAGAGAACTGCATGTTCTTGTTAAGCCAGTGACCTAATGCAACTACGTACTTAGACGTTTTATCATGCAAGAAACAAGTAACCTCTGTGCCTTTAACCCACTAAAGTTTTAGGCTTCTGGTACTTGTAGCTAAATCCATCCCTAACTGATACAGGCACCCAGTAGGCAGTCAAGAAATAGTGATTGAAGTCACAAATGATGTGATCACCTGAGTTGAATCTTAACGGATTGGGGTGTTCTGGGGGTATTCTAGTCAGAGGAAACTGAAATAAGATGTACAAAAGGTTGAAGGAGGAAGCCATGAGGAGCTCACAAGAAAACCATTGACAAGTATTCCCCTATTGCTGATGTTTGAGGCGGGCAGTGGTTGGGTATAAGCCCCTGCATTTGCAGCATTTGACTACAAGTCCCAGCATCCTAACTTCAGTGACTTCAACAGATAGAGGGTGTCTTTTCTTGCATGACAAAAAGTCTGAAAGTAGGCAGCTGCATTGGATCTGGAGAAGCAGACAACGAAGGCCAGATTACAGTAGTTTTCTTAGGTACAAAGAGAGTTCCAGGTTTCAGCAACTGAGAACTCTCCATGATACCCCCTGCCACTGCAGAATTACAGTCAGAACGACCATGAACTTTTCCCGTCCGTCACTATATTAGGTACCATGGCTGCTTAACAAATTAACCCAAAATTTAGCAGGTTAAAATAATACACATTTATTATCTCATAGTTTCTATGGGTTGGGAATATGTCTATACGTTTCTTAAGTGGTTCTTCTGGTTTAGAGCTCCCACAAGGCTGCAGTCAAGATGTTCACAGGCCTGTGGTCTCATCTGAAGACTTGATTGGGGAATGGCTCACTTCCACGTACACTAATGTATTATGAGCATGATTTAATTCCTCATGGGCTGTTGGCACCAGAGGTTCCCTTTCAGTTCTTTGCCCCAGGGGTCTCCCCATGAGGCAACTCATAGCAGGACAGCTGACTTCATCAGAGTGAGCAAACAAGAAAGCAAAAGGGAAGCCAGAGACTTTTTGTAAACTCTATGGAGTGAAATCCCACTATTTTGCTGTATTCTGTTTAGTAGAAGCAAGTTATTAGGCCCAGACCACACTCAGGGGGAGGGACTTCAGGTGAGTTCTAGGTGGTGAGGCTCACTGGGAGCCACATCCACTCTCCTTCTCCTCTCTCCTCCTCCTCCCTTGTCATGGGCAATAGCTGCAGCACCCAATCCATTATTGACATGATCATCGCCACAGCCACAGTAATTTATTAAATGCTTCTTTTATACCAGACTTCTAAAACATATCTCATTTATCCTCACAACAACCCTGTAAGAGGATATCATATTATCTTCATCTTGAATATGAGGAAACTGAAGCTCAGAGAGGGACTGTGATTTGCACCCCCACCCCATCACATAGCTTAACTCCAGTAGAGCTCACCACTTGAGGAGGGAGCATCTCAGAGGCAGGAGAGCCATGTCTGCCAGTATCCCCTTGAGCCCAGGCTGTTGATTGCCTTACTTCAACCTAACCCTGGCCCTGAAATCCCCTGATGGAGCAGACTGGAAGGTGGACCGGACTCTCAAAATGCTTCAGCCCTAGATAAAGGACAATAGGTAAAATCAGAAAAGATCTGTAAATTAGATACTCATCCTGTAATAATCTTAATTTCCTGAATTGAATCATTGCTCTTTAGTTATATAAGAAAACACCTTTGTTTTTAGAAAACACATACTGAAGTACTTAGGGATAGAAAGGTATTATGTCTACAACTTACCCTTAAACAACTTAGGAAAAAAAATTATAGGTAAAAAGGTGTGTGTGTGTGTGTGTGTGTGTGTGTGTGTGTGTTGTGTAGAGAGATAGGATGAGTGATAAACCAAATGTGGTAAGATGTTAACATTTGGGAATTTGGGTAAAAGATATATAGAAATTCTTGGCTCAAATTTTGCAACTCTACTTGCAAATCTGAAAGTATTTTTATTTTTTTTTATTTTTTTAAAGATTTTATTTATTTATTTGAGAGAGAGAGAGAAAGTGTGAGAGGAGAGAGGTCAGCGGGAGAAGCAGACTCCCTGCCGAGCAGGGAGCCTGATGCGGGACTCAATCCTGGGACTCCAGGATCATGACCTGAGCTGAAGGCAGTCGCTTAACCAACTGAGCCATCCAGGTGCCCTGAAAGTATTTTAAAATAAGGTGCTTTTTTGTTTGTTTGTTTGTTTGTTTTGTTTTGTTTTAAGTTACAGTATACCCTGGACCTAGTCTCACTTGGACTATCGGAGATGACATATGAGGGTCTTACATACCTCCTTTTGATTTCAAGGTAACCCATAAAAGCCCAGGGAGTGTATAGAGCTTATAAGAAGAACATGGTCTCTGCATAAGGCTGTCTGCATCACAGCTTGTAGCTTCTAAGGTCCCTGATCTGGATAGGTGATCACTCAGGATTGTGGAAAGGATGTGGGGAGGTAAGGGGGTTACCATGACATAGTATTGAGCACAGGTCCTGGTCCATGCTAAAACCTCCGTAAATGTTGTTACTGTTATTACTGTCCCCCTCAGTCACCTTATAAATGAGAAGTAATAGCCTCTAAATTGTTTAGGGACGCTGATCTGGACAGTTGTCTAGTGCCAGCTCTCTAAGCTCTCAGTTTTTGTCCCTACGAAGGCAAGGTGGCCACTTCCATGGGTGTGGATGTGACTGAGAAGATGAAGAGCCTAATCCCAGTGATGAACCTGGCCTGTGGCTCCTTCAATCCCATCACCAACATACACCTGCATTTGTTTGAAGTGGCCAGAGACCATCTACATCAGACAGGTCTGTCAGGAGGGCCATGCCAATGGACAAACTGATGGCTTGGGCCTTGTGTGGTTCTGCTGGCTTTTGTCATCACCACCATTATTAAAACTGCTCAGTATAGGAACTTACAGCAAATATGGTGGCATACATTCCCCCATTATATTCAGAGAGTGAACCCCTTAGCTCTGTGATATGTGGACAAGTCCTATCCATGGCCATAAAGTCGACATCTCCTGAGGTTCCACCATCCCCTGCCACTTTTTGTCCACAAAGGCTAAAAAGACAATGGACACTTTCTAGAAACTGTGTTTTTGGGCATTCTTCCTGATGCTCCCAGGAAGCATTTACCTGCTTCCTGCACAGCCGGATAAAGAGGTAGCTTGTGCCTTGCTACTCTTGTGCGTGTGCATGAGAGCTCTTGCTGCTCTTCAGTGGGTAAACAAACATGCTATAGTGGGAATTTTGAGATTTTTTCCTTTGAATAGATCTTAGACAATCACAAATTAACAATCTTATATATAAGGCATTTCCAATACTGATGGCAGGGCTTTGCCAGAAATATTTCGTCATCTGGGAGTATGTAATCTAGAAATGTTCAATCTCTGACTTTCCACTTCATTATTAAGAGAGGAAAATGACATTTGAAATCTGAATAATTAATTCTAAAAAGAATGTAAATCATTTATATGTTGATGTCAGATATATAGGGAAATATTTATATATTTATGTATACCTTAAGTATTCATATCTGTATTTTGTATTCTTGTATTAAAAATTGCCTTTAAGGGCATTGTTTTTTAACCAGAAACAATTTTTAATGTAGAAAAAAGTATGTCAGTAACATGCAAATAATTTCTTCAAAGAAATTATGTACAAGTGTTAGTTTATTTCAAAGGGAATGTCTTTTTTAAAAAGATTTTATTTATTTATTTGACAGACAGAGATTACAAGTAGGCAAGCAGGGAGAGAGAGGAGGAAGCAGGCTCCCCATGGAGCAGAGAGTCCGACATGGGGCTCGATCCCAGGACCCTGGGATCATGACCTGAGCCAAAAGCAGAGGCTTTAACGCACAGAGCCACCCAGGTGCCCCTAAAGGGAATGTCTTTTTATCAAAAAATGAAATCAGGGATGCCTGGGTGGCTCAGTTAAGCATCTGAGTCTTGATTTAGGCTGAGTTCATGTTTTCATGGGTAGTGGGATAAAGCTCCACATAGAGCTCTACACCTAGTGGGGAGTCTCCTTCAGGAGACTCTCTTTCTCTCTGTTTCTCCCTTCCCTTGTTCACATGATCTTTCAAATAAATAAATCTTAAAAAAGCTGAAAGTGAGTATCTATCTTTAGTAAATATATAGCTCTTACAAAGGAATAAAAAATCCAAACAGGCGAGTGAATGTTAGTAGCAGTACACCAAAGGAGAAATATAAGTGACCAATAAATTTGAGAAAAGATGCTCAGTGTCGCTGGTAATCAGTGAAAATACAAATAAAAAACATGGTCAACACCACAAGGTTATAAGCACCATGATGGGAGCTACTGTGGCTGTTTGATCATCAGAGTATTGCCACCAGCCATCACCAGGCTTGTAGTCAGCGCTCAATAAAAATCTTTTACAGCAGCAAATAGCTTTAGCCTGTTATTGGCAAAATTAAGGACAGACAAGATTTAGTGGTGGCAGCATAGCGAGAGAAACATACACTGTCATTTATTGGTAGCGATAGGATAAGTGAAACATTTTTGGATGGTAAGTTGGTATTCTGTGGCAAAATAATTAAAGTCTGTTCTCATACCCATAATGAGGAGAAAAATCAATTGAAACTGAAACAGAACTCACCAGATGTTAGAATTAGCAGATGGCATTCCAACAGTTAGTATAATTATGTGCCTTATTCTCAGAAGGAGATACCAAGAAAATATAAAAAGAGCTCAAATACTAAGAGAAGAAAACTACAAGATGTGGGATGAAAAATACACCAAAAAGGATTAATAGATTAGATATTGCAGAAGAAAATGTTAGTGAACTTTAAAATAGAAGAGTAGAATTGATCTAAAATGAAACACAGATGGGAAAATAATGGAATTCTAAAAAGAAAGAATATAAATGAGATGTTGGGTAACTCAAAAGAATCTTGATATACTTGTAATCCTAGAAGGAAAGAAAAAACAGAGGAAGAACGGGCAAAAAATTGAAGAAATAATAACTGAAATTTTTCCAAATTTGATGAAAACAGATTCTCTCAAGTAGCTCAACAAATTCCAGATGCAAGACACGTGAAGAAAACAACACCAATGTATATGATACTAAAATTTCTCACAAACCAACAATAAATCTTAGAAGCAGCCACAGAACAAAAATAAATAGGATAGCAGATTTCCCATTATTGAATTCAGCAAAAAGGGAATTTAGTGGAACAAGAACTTTAAAATACTGAAAGAAATAAAAAACTGTCAAAATAGGATTTATCTTACTGATAAAAATATGTCTTACTGATACAAAAATATATCTTATAGAAACAAAGGCATTTTTTTTCAACTATACAAATGCTGAAAGATTTCACCATCAGACTTCCACTACTGAAATGCTAAAATCCTTCAGACAGAGGAAAATGATACCAAATGGAAATGTGGATCTACACAATAGGAATACAAGGCACTGATAACCACATGGGCAATTATGTAAATTTTTCTATTACTTAAAATTCTTTAAAAGATAACTGACTATTCAAACAAAAATTATAGGAATACATTGTGGGGTTTATAACATATGCAGAAGTAAAATATACGACAAGTATATAAGACATAAAACATATAACAATATCATAAATATGGGAAGGGGAAAGTGAAAGATGACTATTGTAAGATTCTTATACATGAAATCGTATAGTGTCAACTAAAAGTAGATTGTGCGATAGACAGTTAGATAGGTAGATAGATAAAATAAACCCTAATTCAAGCACTTAAAAAAAAGGTATAGCGAATAAGCCTACAAAGGAGATAAAGTAAGATCAGAATATACTCAATTAATTTAAAAGAAGAAAGGAAAGGAGGAAAGAGGACTAAAGTATATATGGGGCAAAGAGAAAGCATATAAGAAAATGACAGACTTAAATCTAACCATATCAATAATCACAAAATATAAGTAAAGTTGACTCTTGAACAGCATAGATTTGAACTGTACAGGTCCACTTATTTAAAAAAAATGACTATGGTACAGTTCTGTAAATGTATTTTCTCTTCCTTATGATTTTCTTCATAACATCTTCTTTTCTCTAGCTTGCTTTGTTATAAGAACATGGTATATAATATATACAACATATGTATTAAGGAACATTTCTCATCAGTAAGGACATGGTATATAATACATATAACATATGTCTTAATGAACTTTTTGTTATCAGTAAGATTTCTGGTCAGTAGTAGGCTATTAGTTTAGTTGGGGGGAATTCAAACATTACATATGGATTTTCAATTGCATGGGGGTTTGGTGTCCGGAAGTGTCACTTGTAGTCTAACAACACTTGCTAAAGGGCAGACACCATCAGATTGGATAAAATAAGTAACACCCAACTACAAATATATGATTTCTACAAGAAACAGTTAAATATAAAGACACAAATAGGTTCGAAGTAAAAAAGAAAAAAAAATGGAAAACTACTCCATGCTGACACTAGTTAAAAGAAAGCTGAAAAGGCTATGATAATATAATAGAAAAGAGGTCTCTGATGAAAGAAGGGATAAAGAGGCCAATTCTTTAAGAAATCATCATAAACCTTTCTTTTTACTTAATAATATAGAACTGCAAGAAAAATAGATAAATCTGCAATTAAAGTCAAATATTTCAATTCTCACCAACTGATAGAATAATTACACAGAAAATAATTAAGAATGTAGAAGACTTGAATGACACTCTCAACCAATTTGACCTAGTTGACATTTAAAGGACACTCAACCAAACATCAGCAGAACACATGTTCCTTTCAAGGACACAGAGAGTATTTACTTAGATAGACCATCTTCTGGGCCATAAAAAAAATCTCAGTAAAGGTAAAATGATTGAAATCCTACAAAGTGCATCCTACAACCACAATAGAATTAAATGAGAAATCACTTACAGAAAAACCTCTAGAAGACACCCAAATATGAAAATGAAGTAACACACTTCTGAAAACCCCTGGGTCATAAAAAATAAAGAAAGAAGGAAAGAAAGAAAGAAAGAAAGAAAGAAAGAAAGAAAGAAAGAAAGAAAAAAAAAAAAAAAAAAAAAAAAAAAAAAAAAAAAAAAAAAAAAAAAAAAAAAAAAAAAAAAAAAAAAAAAAAAAAAAAAAAAAAAAAAAAAAAAAAAAAAAAAAAAAAAAGAAAGAAAGAAAGCCAGCCAAGTGGAAACCAGAGAATATTTTGAGCTGAATGGAGATGAAAACAATATATTGAAAATTTGGGGATGTCACTAAAGCAGTACTTAGGGTAATTTTATAGTACTAAATACAATATTAGAGGGAGGAAGGAAGGAAGGAAGGGAAGTGAAATAAAAAGGGAAGGAAAAATGGAAGGAAAAAGGAAAGGGAAAAAATGGATGAATAAATGGCTCTCACTCCAGTGACTTCAGCTCCTGCCTTAAGAAATTAGGGATAGAGGAGAAAACACAAAGAAATAATTAAAACAAACAAACAAACAAAAAACAAGGATACAATATCAGAGCAGACATCAGTGAAAGAGAAAACAAATATATTAGGGAAAATTAATAAACCAATACCTATTACTTTAAGAATATTAATAAAATTGATGTACCTCCAGACAGATTATCAAGGGAGGAAAAAAGGAGGAAAGACACAAACTAACACCATCAGGAATGAGAGAAGTGATATAAGTGTAAGTATAGATTCTGCTGATATGAAAAAAATAATGGAATATTATAAATAACTTTATGCCTATAAATTTTATGACCTAATTAAAATAGACAAATCCCTTGAAAGATACACTATCAAGGCTCATTAAAAATATATTTTTTTAAAGAATAAATATAATCAGATGCCCATCACAACCCCAGTGCAGCAGCTCTCTCTGCGCATGGGTCCTGTCCTCACTTTCAATAAACCACCATTTTGCACCAAAGACATCTCAAGAAATCATTCATGGTCATCAGCTCCAGACCCCGCCCCACTGAACCTCACTTATACTGTTAAACTTCATCATTTGGCACTCAACCATGGGGCTTTGAGTGTTTACATCTGGACTTTGTGCCTTGGTACAAAATTGGAGGAAGAAGAGCACCCCCGGACCTAACACCTTCCACTCTAGATTTCCGCACCAGTATCTCAAGTTTGAGCCACTCTTTGCTTACTACTTCTTGGTTTAATTTTGAATTTTCCATAGTGCAACTTGAAGTAACCTTCTTAAGAAAAGAGTGTAAAAGATGGTGCACCTTGCCTAGATCATGGTTGATATATTCAGCTATACATCCCCTCAACCACCTCTCACCAAAATGACTAGGAGGAGGAACACCCAACAGAGGAAAAATCCAGAGACTGTGCCCTCTGCCACGGAACTATTGGATATGGACATAAACAGTATGTCAGAAAGGGAATTCAGGGTAACAATTATCCAGGCAATAGCTAGGTTGGAGAAGATCAGTACTGGTAACATAGAAACTCTCAGGGCAGAAGTGAGGGCTGATCTGGCAGTACTAAGAAGAAGAAAAAGTAATCTGGACAACTCAAAGAAATTTCACTTGTAGTTTTCAAAACATCCCATAGAGGATCCTGGGAGGATGGCAGACTAGGAAACATAAGCAATTTGTCTCCCCACCTAAACAACAATTGCACTGGCAGGATGTACCTGATATAACTATTTTGGAACTCTGGAGTCTATTGAAGGCTTCAACTTCTAGGGGAATACTTGTACAGTAAATTGCAGGTAACTTCAATACATTTCAATGCTCAGTACAGTAACAGCTACCCATACTCCAAACCCAACATAGCAGGCAGCTGTGCACATATTCCTGAAGCAGCCTGAACACAACCTGTGGGAGCCAAGGTTGGCAATAAGAACCCTGTCCCCAAAATATCAGGAATCTGCGATTATTTCTTGCTGTACTTCTCCCATCAACCAGTATTTTTTGCAAGCCTCCCCTCACCTCTGGTTGAAGAGATTTCCAGGGGATTTAAGGATTCCTTGCCTTCTCCTTGTCCCCTCATTTCTCTTTTTCCTTTTGGAAGCCAGACATTGACAACTGCATGTTCAGAAAATAAGTAAATAAATAAATAAATAAATAAATAAATAAATAAATAAGTTGACCATACATGCACAGGAAAAGACTGAGAGATGATGCCTCAGGCTAAGTTTACACCTCAGGCTGATCCTCAGCACAGAGACAGCTTAAAAAATTCAAAAAAAAAACCCAAAAACAAAACAATAAATAATAAAAATAACCCTGGAGAAAGAAGAGAACCTGATTTCTAGAGTTATCCCAATTAGATTCAAATGTCCAGTTTTCTACAAAACAGTTGCAAGATATACAAAGAAACAAGAAAGTATGGGCCCCTCAAAGGAAAAAGATAAATCAACGGAAACTGTCCCTCAAAGAGATCTGAGGGTAGATACACTAGACAAAGACTTTAAAGCAGCTGTGTTAAAGATGCTCAGAGAACTGAAGGAAGATGTAGAGAAAGTCAAGAAACCATGTATGAACAAAATGAAAATCTCAACAAAGAGATAGAAAACCTAAATCAGGGCTAAAAGGTTAAGCTGGAACTAAATATGACAATAAGTGAAATTTAAAAATTCACTAGAAAGATTCAAAGGCAGACTTGAGCAGTCAAAACAAAGAATCAGAAAACTTAAAGATAAGATAATGGAAACTGTCAAGTCTGATGAAAGGAAAGGAAAAAGATTTATGAAAACTGAACTGAGCATAGGAAAACCATGGGACACCATGCAGTACACCAACCTAGGCATTGGGTTGGAGTTGGGACACCTTCCAGTACACCAACCTAGGCATTGGAAACCAAGAAGGAGAAGAGGAATAAAGGAGTAGAGAGAATATTTGAAGAAATAATGGCTGAAAAATTCAAATTTGATGAAAGATGTAAATAAAAACATCCAAAAAGCTCAGTGAATGCCACAAAAGAAGAAATCAAAGAGATGCACACTGAGAGAAATCTTGAGAGCAATGAGTGAATCATCACGTTCAAGGGATCCTCAATAAGGTTTTCAGCAGATTTCTCATCAGAAACTGTGGAGGCTAGAAGGCAGTGGACTGATATATTCAGAGTGCTAACAGAAAAAACAAAAAAACAACAAAAAAACAAAAACAAAACAAAACAAAAAACTGTCAACCAAGAATTATGTATCTGGCAAAACTGCACATCAAAATTTAGGGGGAAGGCCAGGTATTGTGGGACAGATCAGATGTGTCATAACAATAAATGGGATAGACACCGACAACCTATATATGCAACAGGTTCAACTCCTGGCAGAAATGTGTATCATTGCTGATGAAAATGACCATACAGTTGGGGCTGAGACCAAAAAGAATTGTCACCTGAATGAAAAGATTATTTCATTGCGCTTTTAGGATTTTCTTATACAACACTGAAAATGAGTCCATGATACAACAGAGATCAGATGCTCAGATGCTAAAAGTACCTTTCTAGGTTGTTTTACCAATACTTGTTGTATTAAGTAATAGAGGAAAGCTCGAAGAAAATGATGCTGGCTGGAGTAAGAAGAGCAGAACAGATACATTTAAAGTCTGAATTAGGAATTCCCATGAAAGAGGTTCCTCCAGAAGAATTAATTATCTAACACAAATTCACACCAAGTCTATATCAGGTTGTATCTGGGGGGATCATGAAATTGATTCATTTTGTTTGTGAGGAGGAATGTATTTTTCATCCCAGAGTCCAGTGAAATTAAGAGCCATTAGTTATGTGTCAAAGGAAGAGATAAAAGAACTTCTGGTAAAGGCAGCCAGTGGTGAAATTAGGATAACTCCATGGTTTCAAATTATTGTGGAGCTTTTCCTCTTTAAGTGGCAAGAGAACTTAAGTCATTTGACTTAAGCTCATTTTGTTGACCATGAGAAAATACATAGAATATGAATGTGGAGATGAGTGGTTAATAAAACAATGAAAAATTTCTCTGCTTAGTAAAGTTAACATGATTTTTAAAACTTGAAACATTGAAACTTTACAACAATTATTTGTGTGGAAAACACAACCAACTTCTTAATTTTATATAACACACCAAATATTGTGCATTGCTATTTTTAAAAGACATTTATGAGAGATTATTGTAAAAAAAAAAAAAAGAGAGAGAGAGCGAGAGATTAACTTAATTTAGCCTAAGCACATGGTCCTAACAAACTCCAACGGATAAGTGAATCTCTTCATTTTTGATACATTGTGATAAACATTGTTAGTGCACAATAAAGCAGTTTCCTCTTTGCCAAAGGATTTATAAGTCATTAAATTTTTATCATACTCTAAAAAAAAAAGCGATAAATTAAGACATACCCAGATAAACAAAAGCTGTGAAAGCGTTTGTTACCACTAGACCTACCTTGTAAGAAATGGTCATAGAGTTTTGTAAGTTAAAATGAAAGGGAACTAGATAGTAACTTGAATCTGTATGGAGAAAAGAAGATCTCAGCAGAGCTAAATACATGGGAAATTATAAAATCTAGTATTATTGTAACAGTGGTTTGTAATTTTACTTTTTGTTTCCTACACATTTTAAGAGATTGTAAATTTGAAGAAAAAAAAATTGTCTAATAGCATTATTGTAACTGGTTGGTAATTCCAAGTCCCGTTTTCTACATAATTTAAGAGACTAATGGATTTAAAAGAATTATAAGAAGGAGTGCCTGGGTGTCTCAGTCACTAATGCAACTGTCTTTGGCTCAAGTCATGATCCATGTGTCCTGGAATCAGGCCTTCAGTTGGGTTCCCTCCTAAGCAGGGAGTCTCCTTCTCCCTCTGCCCCTCCCCCTGCTCTTGTGGTCTCTCTCTCTCCCACGTAAATACATAAAATCTTAAAAAAATATTATAAGTTCATGTTCTTGACCACACAGTTTATGAAGGAATTTAAATGTTCCACTACAGAAAGAGGAACTAAACACAAAAGAAGACAGTAATGAAAGAAATAAGGGAGGGGGGAGTTATAAGACATATAGAAAAGAAATAACACTACCATAGAAATTCCTTCTTGTCAGGAATTACTTACCTGTAAATGGGTTAAACTCTCCAGTCAAACAGGGATTGGCAGTTGAAAACAAAAGAAAACAAAACAACAAAACCAACAATAACAAACAAACAAACATGATCCAACTATATGCTATGTACAAGAGGCACTTTAGATCCATAGAGAAAAACAGATTGAAAATGAAAGGTTGAGGGGCACCTGGGTGGCTCAGTGGGTTAAAGCCTCTTCCTTAGGCTCAGGTCATGATCCCAGGGTCCTGGGATCAAGCCCCGCATAGGACTCTCTGTTCTGCAGAAAGCCTGCTTCATCCTCTCTCTGTCTGCTTGCCTCTCTGCCTACCTGTGATTTCTGTCTGTCAATAAATAAATAAAATCTTTAAAAAAAGGAAAATGAAAGGTTGGGAAACAATATTCTATGCAAATAATAACCAAAAGTTAGCAGGGGTGGTAGACCAATATGAGACAAAACAGACTTTAAAACAAAAAGATTTAAAAGAGAAAAAGATGTTCTCTATATAGTAATAAAGATAATAGTCCAATAGGAAAATATAACAATTGAATATATTTATGTACCCAAATACATAAAACAGCTATTAACAAACTTGAAGGAAGAAACTGATAGTAACACAATAATAGTAGGGGTCTTTAACACCCCACTTATATCAATGGATAGACCATTCAAACAGAAAATCAACAATAAAACAGTGTCTGTGAATGACACAGTGAACCAGATGGATCTAACAGATATATTTAGAAAATTCCATCCTAGAACAGTGGACTGAATACACATTCTTTTCAAGTGCACATGGAACGTTCTCTAAAGTAGATCTCATATTACGTCACAAAACAGTCTGAACAAATTCAAAAAAATATTGAAAGCATATCATGATAGTTTCTGAATAGAACACTGTGAAACCAGTAATCAACCACAAGGAAAAATCTGGAAAGAACACAAATACATAGGGGTTGAATAACCTGCTTCTTAACAATCAATGGGTCAACCAAGAAATCAGAGGAAATCAATAAATACATAAAGACAAATGAAAATGAAAAGACAGGGGCACCTGGGTGGTTCAGTCAGTTAAGCATCTGCCTGTGGCTTGGGTCATGATCCCAGGGTCCTGAGATTGATCCCCACATCAGTCTCCCTGCTCAGTGGAGAGCCTGCTTTTCCTTCTGCCTGCCACTCTCCCGGCTTGTGCGGGCACACACTTTCTCTCTGTCAAATAAATAAATAAAATATTAAAAAAAAGAAAGAAAAGAAAATGAAAACACAGTGGCCCAATATCTTGGAATGCAGAAAAGCTGTCTGACCGAGAAGATTACAGCAATACGGGCCTACCTAAAAAAGTTATATCAAACAAGAAGCAATAAAAACATCAAAGAACCTAACCTTATACCTACAGCATCTAGAAAAAGAACAACAACAACAAAATTACCCAAAATCAGTAGAAGAAAAGAAACATTATAGATTAGAATAGAAATAAGTAAAATAGAAACTAAAAAACAAACAAACAAACAAAAAAATATAATACAACAAATCAAGGAAACTAAGATAAACCTCTAGCCAGACTTAAGAAAAAAGGACTCTAACAAAATTAGAAATGAAAGAGGAGAAATAACAGTAGCACAGAAATAACAAAGATATAGGTCTCTTGTAAGAGAATATTATGAAAAATTACATGCCAACAAATTGGACAACCAAGAAGAAATGGATAAATTTCTAGATACATAACCTCCCAAAACTGAATCAGGAAGAAATAGAAAATTGGCACAGACTAACTAACTAGCAAAGAAATTGAATCAGTAATAAAAAATAAAAAAACAAAAACAAAAACAAAAACTCCAACAAAGTCCAGGACCAGATGGCTTCACAGGTGAATTCCACCAAACATTTAAAGAAAAGTTAATAGCTCTTCTTCTCAAACTGTTCCAAAAAATGGAAGAGGAAGGAATGCTTCCAGATTCATTCTATAAGGCTGGCATTACCCTTATCCGAAAACCAGATAAAGATATTACCAGAAAAGGAAATAAGAGATCAATACTTTGGACCTGTAATTCTGTGTAAGTGGAAAAATCCTCCACAGAGTATTGACAAGCCAAATTCAAAAATGCATTAAAAATCATTCAGAAAGAATGAATATCCAACTTTTGTATCAACATGGATGGGACTGGAAGAGATTATGCTGAGTGAAATAAGTCAAGCAGAGAGAGTCAGTTATCATATGGTTTCATTTATTTGTGGAGCATAAAGAATAACACAGAGGACATGGAGAGATGGAGAGGAGAAGGGAGTTGGGGGAAATTAGAGGGGGAGATGAACTGTGAAAGACTGTGGCCTCTGAAAAACATTCTGAGGTTTTTGGTGGGGGGGGGAGGTTGGGTGAGTCTGATGGTGGGTATTATGGAGGGCACGTATTGCATGGAGCACTGGGTGTGGTGCATGAATTCTGGAACACCGAAAAGAAATTAAAAGCAATAAATAAAATTTTAAAAAATAAAAATAAATAAATTAAATTAAAATAAAATAATTAAAAAAAAATCATTCACTATCTTTAAGTGTAATTTATTCCTGGGATGCAAACCTAGTCCAGCATTCACAAATTAACCAGTATGATACATCACATCAAGAGAAAGGATAAAAACCGTATTTCATTGGATTCAGAAAAAAAAAATCACAATATCTATTAATGATAAAAGCCCTCAACAAGGAGATTTAGAGGAAACATACCTCAGCATAATAAAGGCCATATGTGAAAACACCACAGTTAACATCATACTTAGTGTTGAAAAACTGAGAGCTTTTCCACTAGGATCAAGAACAAGACAGGAATGTACACTGTCATCACGCTTATTCAGCGTAGCACTGTAAGTCATAGCCACAGCAACGAGGCAACAAAAAGAAATAAAAGTCACCCAAAATGTTAAGGAAAAAGTACAACTTTCACTATTGACAGATGAGATGATACTATATATAGAAAACCTTAAAGACTCCTCCAAAAAACTACTAGAATTGATCAATGAATTCAGTAAGTTTGCAGGATACACGATCAATATATAGAAATCCGTTGCATTTCTATGCCAATAATGAAGGAGCAGAAAGAGATATTAAGAAAACAATCCTATTTACAGTTGCACCAAATATAATAAAATACATTGGAATAAACTTAACCAATGAGGTGAAAGATCTGTACTCTGAAAACTATAAAACATTGATAAAAGAAATTGAAGATGACACAAAAGATATTCCATGCTCAGGGTTGGGAAAAAATAATGTTAAAATGTCTATATTACTCAAATAAATCTGCACATTTAATGCAATCCCTATCAAAAAACCAACAGCAGTTTTTCACAGAACTAGAACAAAAAATCCTAAAATTTGTATGAAACTACAAAAGATCCTGAACTGCCAAAGCAATCTTGAGAAAGAACAAAACTGGACGTTACCAAATCCCAGATTTCAAGACATATTGCAAAGCTGTAGTGATCAAAATGGTATGGTACTGGCACAAAAATAGACACAAAGGTCAAAGGAACAGTTTAGGTATATCCGAAGAAATAAATCCACAATTATATAGCCAATTAATCTTTGACAGAGGTGGAAAAATATACAATGAGAAAAAGTCTTTCCAACAAACATTGTGAGAACTGGACAGCTACATGCAAAAGAATGAAATGAGACTACTTGCTTATACTTTAAACAAAAATAAATTCAAATTGGATTAAAGACCTAAATGTGAGACCTGAAACCATAAAAATCCTAGACAAAAGCACAGAGAGTAATTTCTCTGACATTGGCCATAACAACATTTCTCTAACATATGTCTCTTACAGCAAGGTACTAGAAGTTATAGCCAGAGCAATTAGGCAAGAAAAAGAAACAAAACACATCCAAATTGAAAAGGAAAAGTAAAATTTTCTGTTTGCAAATGATGTGATCTCCTATATAGGAAACCCTAAAAATGACACACACATACACACAAACTATTAATGAATTCAGCAACATAGCAGGATGCAAAGTCAACACACTAATTCAGTCACATCTCTACAGTAACAATGAACAATCTGAGAGACAAATTAGAAAAACAATTCCATTTATAATAGCATCAAAAAGACTATGATACTTTGGAATTACCTTAGCTAAGGACATGAAAGACTTGTACAAAACAAGTGAAAACTGCAAAACAATTACTGAAAGAAATGTTGACTAAATAGAAACACATCCCATTTTCATGGATTGTGAAAAAGTTATTGTTACAAATATCATGGGTTAAAGTTTTTAAATTACTATTAAAAATCAATGCTATGCAAAGAAAGCTACAGATTCAGTGCAATTCCTACCACAATCCTACTGGCATGTTTTGGAGAAATAGAAAAATCTATCTTAAAAGTCTTATGAAATGTCAAGAAACCAAATAACCAAACACGCCTATAAGAACAAAACTGGAAGGCTGATTTCAAACTTAACTACAATAATGCAATAACCAAAGGAGTGTGGTCTTTGCATAAAGACAGACATGTATAAAAAAGAGAGCCCAGAAACAAACCCTCACAAATAGGATCAGAAGTTTCTTCACAATAGTGCCAAGATCATGCAATGGTGAAAGGACAGTCATTTCAATAAATGGTACTGGGAAAACTAGACATCCACATGGAAAAGAATGAAACTGGATCCTTGCCTAACAGCAAATACAAAAATTAACTCAAAATGGATCAAAGACCTAAATATAAGAGAAAGAATATAACTCTTAGAAGAAAACATAGGATAAAATCTTTACAGCAATGATTTGTCAGTGATTTCATGGAGATGACAACAAAGGCACATATAACCAAGGAAATAATAGTCCAGTTGGGCTTTGTGAACATTTTCAAATAGTGTGCATCAAAAGACACTATTGACAAAGTAAAAATGCAACCCATCGGATGGGAGAAAATATTTGCAAAGTATGTACCTAATAAGAAACCAAAACCAAAACCAAAACAAAACAAAACAGAAAACAACAAATGTGAAGAGACTGGAACCCTTTTGCACTGTTGATGGCAATATAAAATGGTATATCCATTGTGGAAAACAGTATGGCATTTCCATATGATCCAGAAATTCCACTTTGGGCTATTACCCCAAAATAATTGAAAAAAGGGTCTCAAAGAGATGTTTGTACACCCTTGTTCATAGCAGGAATATTCACAATAGCTGAACTGTGGAATCAACCCAAGTGTCCACTGATGGATGACTAGATAAGCAAAATGTGGAATAGACATACAATGGACTATTATTTGGCCCGCAAAAGAAAGGACATTCTGTAATTTGCTATAACATGGATGAATCCTAAGGACGTTACATGATAAATGAAATAAGACACTCAGAAAAAGACAAATACTGTGATTACATTTATATGAGATTCTTAAGAGTATTTAGATTCATAGAGATAGAAAGTAGAAGGTGGTTGCCAGGGGCTGGAGGACAGGATAATAAGGAAATATTATTTAATGGATATAGTTTCAGTTTTACAAGATGAAAGGAGCTACAGAGTAGGACGGTGCTGAAGGCCGAACAACATAATGAATCCATTTAATACCACTGAACTGTTAAAAATAGTTGAGATGGCAAATTTTGTTATGTATATTTTACCACAATTACCACAATTAAAAATAAAACTGCCCTTCACAATACCTACATAAATTAATAAATTAATAAATTCATTTAAGGACAAAATAATAACAGTTCTACACAATGTCCTCTAGAAAATCAGAGGAGAGACTGTTTCACAACTCCCATCTGTGAGGCTACCACTACCCCAATATCAAAACCAAGTAAAGACATTATATGAAAAGGAAGCTAGGTGCTAGAAACCCTTATGAACATAGATCAAAACCCTAAACAAAATATTTCCAAAATATCAAACAATACATATACTGGATAATATATCAGTACCAACCCCATCTCTTGGTTGTCCCAGAGATATGCACTTAGTTTAACACTCAAAAATCAGTTAATGAGGGATGCCTGGGTGGCTCAGCTGGTTAAGCGGCTGCCTTCAGCTCAGGTCATGATCCCAGTGTCCTGGAATCGAGTCCCACATCAGGCTCCTTGTTTGGTGGGGAGCCTGCTTCTCCCTCGGCCTCTGCCTGCCAATCTGTCTGCCTGTGCTCACTCTCTCCCTCTCTCTCTGACAAATAAATTTTAAAAATCAGTTAATGTAATTCAGCACATTAACTAAAAAGGAAAAAATCTATTATTATCTCAGTAAAGACAATTGTCAAAAGCCAACATCCATTCCTGATTTTAAAAGAAAGAAATAAAATGTAAAGCAGCATATTAGGAATGGAAAGGAATTTCTTCACCTCAATTAAAAAAAAAGCGTCTGTGAAAAACCTACAATCAATGTCTTAGTGGTAAAAGGCTAAATGTTTTATTACTCTTTAGAACAGGAGTGAGATAATGATCTCCATTCTTGCCACTTTTATTCAACATTGTGCTGGAATTTGTAGTCAAAGCAGTATGGCAGGAAATAGAAATAAGAGAAATTAAAGGCCATGCAGAAGAGAAAGGGTAGCCTTTTCCAAAAACAGCGCTGAAATGACTGTATATCCATTATAAGCAAAAAAAGGAGGGGCACTTCAATCCATAGCTCAAACCCCAAAAAACTAACTTAAAATGTATCATAAACTTTAATATAAAGCCTTAAATTATAAAATTTCTAGAATAAAACATAGAAGAAAATCTTGTGATCTTAGGTTAAGAATTCTCAGATAAGACACCACAAAAAGCATAATCAAGAATGGAAAAGAAAATGGACAAATTAAGCTTCATTAAAAGTAAAAGCCTCTGTTCCTAAAAAAAACCTACAGGAATTAAAAGATAAGCCATTGGCTGGCATAAAAGATTTGCAAACCCTATACTTGATAAAAGGATTGTGTCTTCAATGTATAAAGACTTCTTAATTCAGTAATTTAAAAAAAAAAACACAATTAAAAAACAAGGGCAAAATATTCGAACAGACTCTTCACCAAAGAAGATATAGGGATGGAAAATAAGCACATGGGAAGATACTCAGTTAAATAAAGGAAGTGTAGATTAAGACCACAGTAAGATAACCAGGACACCCATATTAGAATGGCTGAACTTGAAAAGAGCAACCTAGAACTATGGTCAAAGACATGGAGCAATTGGAAATCTCAGACATTACTGGTAGGAATGTGCCTATGCTACAGCTTGTGAAAAACAGCTTGACAATTTCTTACAAGTTAAATTTTTACCTACCATATGATTCAGCTGTTCCATTCCTAGGTATTTACCCAAAAGAAATTAAAGCATACACTCATGCAAAGACTCTTGCACAAATATTCAGAGCAGTTTTAGTTATGAGAGCTCCAAACTATGGACAATCCAGGCTTCTGTCAACTTGTGAATAAAGAGATGGTGGTTTATGCACACAGTGGAATAGTACTCAGCAACAAAAAGGAATAAACTCAAACCACAGATGAATCTAACAATTATTATGCCGAGTGAAAGAAGCCAGACCTAAAAAGAGTATATACTTTATGTATACTGTTTATAAAATTCTAGAAGTTACAAGCTAATTTATGGTGACAGCAAACAAATTAGTATTGGGGGTTAGGGACTGTCATGGGGTGGGAAGGAAAGATTACAAAAGGGCACAAGGAAACAATGGGTGACTGATGCTATGTTCGTTATCTTGATTGTGGTGTTGGTTTCATGGGTGTATACGTGTCAAACCTTAAAATTATACCATTTAAATATGTTTGGTTTACTGTATGTTAATTATACCTCAATTACCAAACAAACAAGAAATTCCACAAGGTTGTTTCAGTTATATATAAAATGTGATAAATTCTGTAGGACATAACCAATTTCTTTAACAAATAAACAGTGAGGAAAAAAGGAAGAATTGCAAACTGTATAATTCAAGAGATTTAAGACACACATAAAACAATACCATGGATGGACCTTATTTGAATCCTGATTCAAATCAACTATAAAATTATATTCATGCCAGAGTAGGGAAATATGAAGACCAACTGACTGGAAAGTAGATGTATTAAAGAAGTTACTAATTCAGCAGTAATGGCTGTTGTGTTAAAATAAAGTGTCCTTATCTCTTAGAAAGAAAGTATATACTCTCGGTCTAGCAATTCCACATTACAAAATTTATCCTAAAGCAAGTATTTGAGGAGAACAAAGAACATTACTATTTGGAAGAAAAAAGAAATTTATTTCCCTATATGTCATAATACCTTGTGTGGAAAAATGTTCTTTTCAGGATATATACCCTGAACTTGATATAAACATCTCCTTGACTTTTAGCCACTATGTGGCTTGTCCTGCCAACCCTGACTCATCAGAAATGCCTGGGCCTCATGTCATTGTCTTTGCTGTGAGCTTTGCCAGGATAGAGTATGTGGTCTGCATTGTAGAGTGTGCACTTCACAGACAATGAACAACACCTGTACTGTTTGGAGGACATATGAATCCTGTGATGTAGTTGTGGACGCTCTTTTTGATGCATGGGAATGCTCTGGGTTGGCCCTGCAAGGTGTCATATTTTGTTCTGATCACCAAAGGTCATGGTAACCACAGAATGCATGGATTATCAATCATGGATACATCATATATTTACCGCACATATGATTTCCATCATTTGGGGTATTAGTATTTGGAAGGCCCTTGGTCATGAATGACCTCAAGCACTTTCTTGCTTTATTCTCAGTCATTCTTTTATGCAAAGTACTTGGTCACTTTTGGAAGTCCAGAACAGATTCCCCACTTGGGTCTTTGAATGTTAGATATTGGCTTGATACCTTTCAGCATCCCACAGGTATTTACTGCATCTTCCTCTGGCCAGACACTGTTGCTGGAAATAGAGTTGATTAAATTGTAATCCCTGCCCAACATGAAGGCAAGAGTACTATAGGTTACCTGAGGAATTCTACCTCTGTGAGATTTGACTATCTGCCTCACTTGGACAGAGAGATGCATAGTTGCAGGCAACTGTGGTACTAGGTACAAAGGAGGGATATTTCCCGGCTGACAGTTGGGGGAAGCTTCTTGGGGAGATGACACCCAAGACTTGAGGAATGTGAGATGCTTAGCCAGGCACGGTTTAGGGGGCATGATGGTTAGAGAAAGCAGCATGGGTAAACAGAGTTGGAAGGGCATCATGTTTCAGCATATGGGAGGGAGATGAGGCTGATAAAGTCGGGAGGCCCCAGATCATGGAGAAGGCAACTTTACTGCCACCATGAGAGCTATGTGGTGTGAATTTCTTCTCTCCATTTGGTCAGGCATCATATAATCCTCCCCATAGCCCCAGTCACTGGCAGCAGCCCCCAAAGGCCAGCAGATCTATGCACCAAGTCATATCCCAAACACCCTTCATCTCTCCAGGGACAAATATTTAAGCAGTGCCTATTCTGCCAACCAGAATCAGCTCATAATTAAAGCTGGATGAAAATCTGGTCCCACGGCTGACTTTGTTTTTTCAGGAAGGAAAGTGAATCTTCCTACTATTAGTGTATTTTCCCTATGATATCTCACAATTGCAATTCCATCCCGTGTGCATATAAACTGAATTAAAACAGCTAAAACAGGGAGGGGGACAAGATGGCAGGGAACTAGGAGGAGGCGCTGGTTCAACCTGTCCCCTAAAGTGAGCTGATTACCTACCAAGGAACTCCGATCACCCATGAAATCAGCCTGAGATCAGAATTCTACACGTCAGGATCTCTACAGGGGCAGAAGACACCGTGGGACGTCAGGAACTCTATGGGGGCAGAGGATGCCAGTGGGAAGGTAAAGCAGAGCGGGAACACCAGACTGGTATCTGAAGATAAACAAAAGGGGGAGGGAGCCACCAGAGGTGACCCATTGGGAAGTAATACCTCAATACAAGAGTGCCCTATGACTGGGGACCAGCATTAACTTGAAGTCAGATAGAAAGCACTCAAAAAGAGCAAAGGATCTCAGGAGGAAATTGTGGGAATTGGAACAGTTAGGGACAGGGGCTTAAGTCCCCCACAGAGGACAGACACCCCTGGCACTGAGCTAGAGACAGTGCAGCAGAGAAACCAGGTCTTGGTCCCTGAGCCCCGAGGAGACCTCCTAAGGGTGCTTGGCATGCAGCAGGGGCTGGGACCCTTCAGGGGCAGAAACAGCCTTTTTGCAGTCCCCACACGTGCACTGCACCACGCTAGCAGAGCCTGAGATGTGCTCCAACCCCTCCGCTGAGAGAGGCGCCCTGCAACACCAGCTGGGCACTCTCACACCCTGAACGGCTGAGCACTCCCAGCCTGGGCCAGCGGGAAAATCTCAGTGTGTGATCACTGCATGGGACCTCTCTGGCGGTCTGGAGATGTCCACACAGCTGCTGCTGTTGTGGTTTTGAGTACAAACAGGACACACAGGTGTCCCCAGAGATCGCAGCTGGGAACCTGCTCTGCAGCACCCAGAGGGGGAGGTCTGGGTGAAGTTGGCTTTCCTCTAAACCTCCAAGAACCATCGGGAGCTGCCAAGGGGAGAGAAAACAAATGAACAGACATAAAAACCTCCAGAGAACAAAAGCCTGAAAGCCCGGTTTCCTCAGAGCCCACCCCCTGGAGTGGGGGAGGACTTAACTCAGGAAACACTGCATGAAAACCCACGGGGCAGGCCCCTCCCCCAGAAAGCCAAATGGCCAAGAAGGCAACAATCAGTACTACTTCATAGATAAAACGTTTAATTTTTAATTGGTTCCCACTATTCAGGTTCATTTTTTAATTTTTTTTAATCTTTTTAATTTTTTTATATATAGATCTCTTTAGCCTATTTACCATCACAGTGAGATGTCTAGTACATCAAATTCCATAATAACCTTTTAACCTGAACTTTTTGATACATATACCCGTGTTTTTCTTTTGCTTTTCTATTTTATATTTTTTTTATAATTTCACTTTAGTTTATTTTAGATCATTCTTTTATTTACTTTTATTTGCTAATATTCATAGAGAGTTAAACTTCAAGGTAATCCCCTTTCCCCAATCAATGCTACCCCTATAGGTAAACCAATTTTTAATCCCCTGTTATCTTAGGAAAGTTGCGTCCTTTAAAAAAGATATCAAGATACATCCAGGAAGAATCAAAATAACCTTCCTCGCCCACACTGAGAATTTACAACCACTCTCCCATCTTTTTCTCCTACCAGTATGTTTATATATTTGTGTTTTTCCTGGTAGTATATAAATATTATACTTAGGGTTCTTTTTGACGAGGTTCTTTTTTGTTGTTTGTCTGTTTCTGCCTTTGTTTTGCTTCTACATATATACATACATATTTTTTTCTTCTCTTGTCATATAATTTTATCAGTCTTTGTGGTTTGTCTGTAATTTTTTGTATACTTCACAAACCTTACCTTGGGGCCCATTTGGGCTGAGCCTTCAATTTTATCCTTCTTTCTTTTTCCTGTCTCTTTCTCTCTCCCTCTTCTAATGCTTTCTCTCTTTCTTTTTTTCTTTTATTTGGGTGGGGACACTTGATTGCTCAGAAGCATTCCAGGGTGCACCTTTACTGCACCAAGGTCGATACATCCAGCTACAACCATTCAGCCAACTCTCACCAAAATGACTAGGAGGAGGAATACCCAGCAGAAGAAAAATTCAGACGATGGGCCCTCTGCAACAGAGCTAATGGCTACAGACATAGACATTATGTCGGAAAGGGAATTCAGGCTAACAATTACCCAGGCAATCGCCAGGTTGGAGAAAGCCATGGATGACCAAACGGAATTGATTAGGGCAGAACTGAAAGCCACCAGGGATGATGTTCACAAGGCTCTCAATGAGTTCCAATCTAATCTAAATTCTCTAAAAGCTAGGGTAACTGAGACAGAAGATAGAATTAGTGATCTGGAGGACAAACAGACAGAGAGAAAGGATCAGGAGGAAGCCTGGAACAAACAGCATAGAAGCCATGAAAACAGAATCAGGGAAATAAATGATGTCATGAAATGTTCCAACGTCAGAATTATTGGATTACCTGAAGGGGAGGAGAAAGAAAGAAGTCTACAAGATATTGTCGAACACGTTCTTCAGGAAAATTTTCCAAATATCGCAAATGGAAACAGCGTTCATGTACTGGAGGCAGAAGCCCCCCCCCCCAAGATTTTAGATTCTCGAAACACCTCGAGACACCTGATAGTAAGAATGAGGAATTATAATTCTAGATAAACTCTCTTGAAGGCAGCTACGACAAAGAAGTTCTTTACGTAAAGAGGAAAGCCCATTAGAATAACGTCAGACCTGTCCACAGCAAGCTGGCAAGCCAGAAAGGGCTGGCAAGATATATTCAGGGCAATAAATGAGAAGATCATGCAGCCAAGAATACATTATCCAGCAAGACTGACCTTCAAAATGGATGGAGAGATAAAGATTTTCAAGAACGGGAAGGCTTAAAAGAGTTTGCAAACACCAAGCCGACATTGCAGGAAATATTAAGGGGGGTTCTATAAAAGATGAAAAACCCCAAGAATGTCATTGTACAGAAATATAGAAACAATCTGCAGAAAGAAAGATTTCAAAGGTAACATGATGTCAATAAAAATGTATCTATCGATAATCACTCTCAATGTGCATGGCCTAAGTGCACCCATAAAAACACACAGGGTTGCAGATTGGATAAAATGACAGGACCCATCCATATGGTGTCTACAGGAGACCCATTTCGAACCTAAGGATACAGCCAGATTGAAAGTGAAGGGATGGAGAAACATCTTTCATGCCAATGGGCCTCAAAAGAAGGCCGGGGTAGCGATTCTCATATCAGCTAAATTAGATTTTAAAATAAAATCTGTAGTCAGAGATACAGATGGACACTACATCATTCTTAAAGGGGCTATGCACAAAGATGATCAAACAATTGTAAATATCTATGCCCCCAATATGGGAGCAGCCAATTACATAAGAAAACTATTAATCAAGATAAAGAGTCATATTAATATGAATACAGTGATAATAGGAGATCTTAACATGATTCTCTCAGTAACAAACAGATCATCTATGCAGAAAATCAATAATGAAACAAAAGCATTGAATGACATATTGGACCAGATGGACCTCATAGATATATACAGAACATTCCACCCTAAAACAACAGAATGCTCATTCTTCTCAAGTGCACATGGAACCTTTTCCAGAATACACCACATACTGGATCACAAATCAGGACTCAACTGATATCAAAAGATTGAGATTATTCCCTGCATATTCTCAGATCACAATGCTTTGAAACTGGAGCACAACCACAAGGAAAAGGTTAGAAGGAACTCCAACACCTGTAAGCTAAAGACCACCTTGCTTAAGAATGCTTGGATCAAACAGGAGCTCAAATAAGACCTTAAAGAGTTCAGGGAAACCAATGAGAATGAAGACACATCGGTCCAAAACCTATAGGATACAGCAAATTTGGTCCTAAGGAGGAAATACATACCCATCCAAGCCTCCCTTAAAAATATTGAAAAATCCCAAATACAACAGCTGTCTCTACACCTTAAAGAACTGGAGAATCAATAACAAATTAAACCAACTCCACGCACAAGAAGGGAAATAATCAAGGTTAGAGCAGAGATGAATGAGGTAGAAACTAGAGATACAGTAGAACGTATCAATGAAACTAGAAGCTTGTTTTTTGAAAGAATCAATAAGATCGAGAAACCATTGGCCACACTAATCCAAAAGAAAAGAGAGAAAGCTCAAATTAAAAAAAAATTTTGAATGAAAAGGGAGAGATCACAACTAACACCAAGGAAGTAGAAACAATCATCAGAAGCTATTATCAACAGTTATATGCCAATAAGTTAAGCAACCTAGAGGAAATGGATGCATTCCTGGAAAAATATATACTCCCAAAATTGAACCAGGAAGAAAGTGACAATCTGAATAGACCAATATCTAGTAATGAGATTGAAGCAGTGATCAAAAACCTCTCAAAAAACAAGAGTCCAGGACCTGATGGATTCCCTGGGGAATTCTACCAAACTTTCAAAGAAGAAATAACACCTATTCTCCCGAAGCTGTTTCAAAAAATTGAAGCAGAAGGAAAACTTCCAGACTCTTTTTATGAAGCCAGTATTACCCTCATTCCCAAACCAGGTAAAGACAACACCAAAAAGGAGAATTTCAGACCAATATCACTGATGAATATGGATGCTAAAATTCTCAACAAGATCCTAGCAAACAGGATCCAACAGCACATTAAAAAGATCATCCACCATGACCAGGTGGGATTCATCCCTGGGTTTCAAGCATAGTTTAACATTCGCAAATCAATCAATCTAATAGAAAAAATCAATAAGAGAAGAGAGAAGAACCACATGGTCCTCTCAATTGATGCAGAAAAAGCATTTGACAAAATCCAGCATCTGTTCCTGATTAAAACGCTTCAAAGTATAGGGATAGAGGGAACATTCCTGAACTTCAAAAATCCATCTATGAAAGACCTACAGCAAACATCATCCTCAATGGGAAGAAGCTCACAGCCTTCCCGTTGAGATCAGGAACAAGACATGGATGCCCACTCTCACCACTCTTGTTCAACATAGTATTAGAAGTCCTAGCAACAGCAATCATACAACAAAGAGAAAGAAAAGTTATCTAAATTGGTAAGGAAGAAGTCAAACTCTCTCTCCTCGCAGATGACATGATACTTTATATGGAAAACCCAAAAGACTCCACCCCCAAACTACTAGAACTCATACAGCAATTCACTACCGTGGCAGGATACAAAGTCAATGTACAGAAATCAGTGGCTTTCTTATACACTAACAATGAAAATACAGAAAGGGAAATTAGAGAATCGATTCCATTAACTATAGCACCAAGAATCATAAGATACCTGGGAATAAACCTAACCAAAGAGGTAAAGGATCTGTACTCGAGGAACTACAGAACACTCATGAAAGAAATTGAAAGGACATAAAAAGATGGAAGACCATTCCATACTCTTGGATCAGAAGAATAAACATTGTTAAAATCTCTATACTACCTAGAGCAATCTATACTTTTAATGCCATTCCCATCAAAATTCCACCGGTATTTTTCAAAGGGCTGGAGCAAACAATCCTAACATTTGTATGGAATCAGAAGAGACCCCGAATCGCTAAGGAAATGTTGAAAAACAAAAATAAAACTGGTGGAATCTCATTACCTGATTTCAAGCATTACTACTAAGCTGTGATCACCAAGACAGCATGGTATTCACATCAAAACAGACACATAGACCAATGGAACAGAGTAGAGAGCCCAGATATGGACCCTCAACTCTATGGTCAAATAATCTTCGACAAAGCAGGACAAAATGAACAGTGGAAAAAAGACAGTCTCTTCAATAAATGGTGCTGGGAAAATTGGACAGCTATATGTAGAAGAATGAAATTCGACCATTCTATTACACCGTACACAAAGATAAACTCGAAATGCAAAGAGGACCTCATTGTGAGACAGGAATCCATCAGAATCCTAGAGGAGAACATAGGCAGTAACTTCTTTGATATCAGCCACAGCAACTTCTTTCAAGATATGTCTCCAAAGGCAAAGGAAACAAAAGCAAACATGAACTTTTGGGACTTCGTCAAGATCAAAAGCTTCTGCCCAGCAAAGGAGAATGTCAACAAAACAAAGAGGCAACCCACGGAATAGGAGAAGATATTTGCAAATGACAGTACAGACAAAAGGTTGATATCCAGGATCTATAAAGACTTTCTCAAACTCAACACGCAGAAAACAGATAATCACATCAAAAAATGGGCAGAAGATATGAACAGACACTTCTCCAATGAAGACATACAAATGCCTATCAGACACATGAAAAAATGTTCATCATCACTAGCCATCAGGGAGATTCAAATTAAAACCACATTGAGATACCAACTCACACCAGTTAGAATGGCCAAAATTAGCAAGACAGGAAACAACGTGTGTTGGAGAGGATGTGGAGAAAGGGGAACCCTCTTCCACTGTTGGTGGTAATGCAAGTTGGTGAAGCCACTCTGGAAAACAGTGTGGAGATTCCTCAAGAAGTTAAACATAGAGCTTCCCTATGACCCTGCAATTGCGCTACTGGGTATTTACCCCGAAGATACAGATGTGGTGTAAAGAAGGGCCATCTGTACCCCAATGTTTATAGCAGCAATGGCCACGGTCGCCATACTGTGGAAAGAACCAAGATGCCCTTCCATGGACGAATGGATAAGGAAGATGTGGTCCATATACACTATGGAGTATTATGCCTCCATCAGAAAGGATGAATCCCCAACTTTTGTAGCAACATGGACGGGACTGGAAGAGATTATGCTGAGTGAAATAAGTCAAGCAGAGAGAGTCAATTGTCATATGGTTTCACTTATTTGCGGAGCATAAAAAATAACACGGAAGACATGGGGAGATGGAGAGGAGAAGGGTGTTGAGGGAACTTGGGGGGGGGACATGAACCATGAGATACTATGGACTCTGAAAAACAACCTGAGGGTTTTGAAGGGGCGGGGCTCGGAGGTTGGGGGAGCCAGGTGGTGGGTATTATGGAGGGCACGCATTGCTTGGAGCACTGGGTGTATTGTAAAACTATGAATTCTGTTACAGTGAAAAGAAATGAAAAAAAAATGGAGGAACAAAAAAACAGCTAAAGCGTTTGTTGAGTACCTTTGCTGAGAAACGAACAGTGTCTCCCTAGTTTGCCGCAGGAGGTCTTTCCCTTTCACAAGCATCCCTTCTCCAAGCTGAACTTGTCCTTCCTTTATTTCCTTTTTCCCATTTCTACCAAACAACACAAACTTACAAGCCAACAGAGGCCAGTATATAAAAATTTTAATGATCTCTGGTTCTGTGATAATACCCCCCCCCACAGTGAAAAAATTATACATGAGATGAAACTTAGCTCTGTACATTTTCATTGTTAATATAACAGTCATACAAACTCAGAAGAGAAAATGTTAGAGCCACAATTATTTTCCCCACTCCTTCACTTGTGTGGTTCAGCCCAACATATGACTAGTGAATAGCTTCATACATACCTAAAGCCTTCATTGAATGTATTAAGAATCCGAGCCTGCATTTCTTTAGAGTTGTTGAATGTATTCCCAGTTGTACATTGCTATTTTCACATCATGTAGTTACAAACTTACTAATGGAGTTTGAATTCTGTTTTCTATTATGTAGAGTGTTTATTTCTAGGCAGTATGATTTGGTTGTTGGCCTGTATTTCAACGAGAGTCATTTACATATCTTCTTTTTTTTTCAAATAAAAGTTTCTTCTGGGTTAATTAACAGTTACTCATTTAGCAACCATTCACCTGTTTTATGTATTTAACAAATGCATATCTTCCTTAGTACTTGCCAGATAGAAAGTGCCTTACATGAGCTCATTTAACTTTCATTACAAACTCATAAGGTGGGTACTGCTACTCCCCCTGTTTTACAGATGAGGAAGATTGGGGAGATTGAGTCACTTTCCCAAGGTCACACAGCCAGTAAGGGATAGAGCCAGTAGGACTTCCAATCTGGGCCCGTAACCACCACACCATGACACCTCATTAATTCCACATGTTATTTCTTGAGCCCTGCTTGTGCTGGGAGCTGTGATAGATGAAGAGACCACATGGGAGCCAACTGGTTCCTGTGCTCCTGGGGGGGGGGGGCACCTTGGTCATCAGACAGCTGTGAGCAAAAACACAGTAGATGTTAGCTGGGGTGGTTTACAAGCAAAGCAGATAAGTTTATTTCTATAATACTAGAAGTTGGAAGTGTGATATAGGGGTTCCAGCAGGGTCAGGTTCTGGTAAGACACTTTTCCAGGTTGCAGACTGCTGACCTCTCATTGTATGGGTACAGGGTGGACAGCAGAGAGAGGAAGCAGGCTCTCCTGTGACTGTTAGAAGGGCATTCTTCCATTCATGAGAGCTCCACCTGTGACCTTATCTAACCCCAGTCACTACCCAAAGGCTCCGCCTCCTAATACCATCACAGCAGGAGTTCTGGTCTCAACACTTGAACTGGAGAGAAGGAGGAGTTACAAGCATTCAGTCCCTAACGGGGAGGCAGACATTAATCAAATCCCACAGATAAGAAATTACTCAGAGGAGTGAGGAGAAGCTCTGATGATCTCAGAGTGAACAGTGAGGCAATTCAGGGAGAGTGTTTCTGGGAATGGGAGAGCTGAGCTAGAGAAGAATAATGAGGCATTTTTAAAGTCAAGAGTGAGGTTAGCCAGGGATCAGAGGATGTGGGACATTCTCGTCATAGGAAAGTTACACATGCAAAGGCCCTGAGGCAGAAAAGAACATGGTTATGAAGAACTGAAAAGGTGGTGATGACTGCGAAACAGGGAGCAAAGAGGAATGTTGTGGGAGGTGAGACAAGAGAAAGAAAGAGAAGGGGCAAACCATGAGGGCCATGCTGGTCATTGTTAAGGAATGTGTTTTTCATCTTAAGCACTGTGAGATGATCTGTATTTCCCTTCCCTCCCTTGCCTTCCCCCAACACATGCACCACGGAGGGGATTGAAGGAAGACAGTTCAGTGGAACCTGAAACAATACTTTTGATAAGAGAGTGACACGGAAGGCCATGTAGAGCAGTTGACAGATGTGGAAGGTAGCTGGAAGGTAAAGCTGACCTGATAATGGATCTGATGGGGAAAGTGCGCCACTCCCTGAGAAGGAGAGAGTCCTGGATATGGGCCAGACGGGTGCAAGGGATAAGTTCAACTTCAGACACATTGGGAGGAGACACAGCTAAATATCTGTGGGAAGGTGGTGGTTAGAAAAGACAGGCCTGGAGATGGGCATTTACCAATCCCTTGTAGATAAAACAGGCAGATGTTACAGGCATAACTGAGTTCCAGGAGTGGGTGAATGTTACAAAGGGAGAGAAACTCTGAGGGGCTGCAGCATTTTGCAAACCCACCAAGGAGGATGATGGCTTACAAGTGAGCCTGAGGAGGCTGAGAAGTGGGAAGGAACCAGAGCGCTCTCTGTCCCAGAAGACTGGGGCAAAGTGGGGTCGCCACACTTCATGCTAAGAGGTCTTATTGGTTGGAAAGTGCAAAATAACATCTCTGGGGTTTAGCAGCAAGGGGCGACTTCTCTGTGAGAATGCTTTTACTGCAACAGTAGCATTAACAGCTGGATTGGAGAGAATGAGAGAAGAAAACTGGAGATGATAGTGGACAGGGTCTGCAGGACTGGCCTTCTCCAGGTGAGGCAGGGTTTAAATGTACAAAAGCAAGGGGGAAGAGCAAGCAGACTAGCAGTGCTGGGGGAGCACATGTGCCCTGTCTGAAGAGGGCAGTAGCCATACCTTCTGAATTCATAGGGGGAGCTGCAAATAGGAAGGTTCATGTGTTAAAGATTATTAACTGCTGTGTTGTTTGTGATGACAAAATAGGGGAAACTAAGTGTTTAAGTGTAAGTGAATACTCAACTCTACAAAATAGGTTTCTTTTTCCTAGATTCTTGGGCTATCAATTCTGAAACTACTTTTTTTGTATATCAGTACTAAGTGATAAATAAATATCTTGTGGATAATCAAAGTCAGGCTTCTCACTGTTGCAAGAGAAAGGAGTTACAAATATAGGCAGATGGAATGTAGAATTACCCCAGTGATGGGACATGGGAAATGAAGGTATAAGTGTGAGGAGTTCACGGAGAGAAAAGATAGTTGGAAAGACAGACAGACGTTTCTGTCAGTGTGTATGCAGGCACACATACATTTTATTTTATCCCTGTCTGCTGAGAGGGTACAGAAATAATAATATCCCAAGAGCAATAGTCCAACCTAGTATTCTAATTTGGGTTTCTAAATACAATTCTATCTGCCAAAGGGCTTTTTGGAAAAAAATGGTTGATTCTGGGGTGGGGGCAGGGAAAGTATAAGCTGAACTTGAATAGCTTAAGGAACCAAAAAAAAAAAAAAAAAAAGAATGCTCACGTAATGGGAACATAGCAGAAACACTTTGGAACCAGCTTGAAGGAGTTACCACTGATAAAATCTAGGACAATTTGAGCATAAATATAAATAAGTAAAGGATTATCACTCATTGAGTAAAGTACCAGTCCATTAATCTAAACTGATATAAATGAACTAAGTGAGTTAAATGAACAGACAGATAAAGAAAGAAACAAGATATCTCTTTCTTACAGTAGAATGCTGACTAATAAAGGTAGAAGGAATGATAGAGCTAGAAAACCATTTGGCAGCCACACAATAATGGAATGAAGCAAGAATTGTTCACAGGTGCTAAAGCTACTGGGCTGACATAAGATATTTACATACTCACAAAGTAACTCTTGACATAGACAGAAAGGAGAAAATCCTAACTTTATGGCAGAGAAATCCAGCAGACACTGCCTTAACCAATGGATACAAGCTGACCTCCATGGGAGGGAACATAATGACACAGGTGTTTCCTGACCTGATGTGCTTGGCAGGGCTCCTCATTGCCACTGCACTGTGCCTGCCAGGAGGGCATGCCCTACATCCCCTCCGGAGGAAACATCCCACAAAGCTAGGGCAAGAGACAGGCTGCCAAATAATAAGCCTGTATAAAATGTCAGTGTCAGGAAGTGCAGATTGAAGGGATATTGTAGATGCAGGAAGATCTAAAGAGATGACAAATGAATGCAGTCTGCTGATCATGGGTTGATTATTACCATAAAAGACATCAGTGGATGTCTGGTGAAATCGGAATTGGGTCTGTAAGCGAACAATACTGTATCAATGTTAACTTCATGATGATTCATATTATTGTGGCTATGTAAAAGAATGTTTTTGTTAAAAGAAAACATACTAAAATATTTAGGAACACAGGGACATCATGTCTACAGTTTACTCATCTGGTTCAGAAAAAAAAAAAGTGTGTGTGTATATAGTGAGAGAGAGAGAGAAGGATAAAGCAAGTGTGGTAAATGTTACCACTGGGGAATCTGGGTGAAGCATATATCAAAACTCTTTGTAATATTCTAGCTATTTCTCCTTAAGCCAGAAATTATATCAAAATTAATTTTTTAAACAAAGCTCTAAAATATTAAATACTGGCTTATCAAATATAAAGAAATAATTATACTCTGTGTACCAAGCAAGTCATGCCTGCCATGGGCAGATTCGGGCTGTAGTTGACTGATTTTTGGCCTCTCTGGTGGTGTTCCGTGGGATAAGGAGGAACTAGAAACCCAATCCCCTGTGGATGGACTGGCTCTAGGCTGTGGCTCTTGTAACTGGGGGTCAAACATGCAGGACAAAGGTAGAGATGGGGACAGTCCTCCGTGTGGCTTTTCTTGCCTTCCAAGATAGGTGGCATGGCCCCCAGCTGAAAGTGAGAGCTGCTGGGAGTTCAGAAGCTTGAGGGCAGATGGTGGGTGTGCAGTAGGAGACCACCTGGGCCAGAACTTCACCTGTGTGCAGGGTGTGTGGCCAGTCCATTGGACTCAGCACTGCAAGAGGCCCCAGGGATGGCTTCTCCCAGTGGTTTTGGTCACTCTGTGACAACCACAGAAAAAGAGGGTAGCTGGGTTCAACCGGGGAAGGAATTTGCTAGCTGGGTATGTGGGGGCATGCGGCTCTGGGTATTGCCATGAGCATCCTTGAAAAGGCTGACCTGAGATCCCAGGTGATCAAAAGCGAGGTGCAGAAGGAGAGGGGAGGTGGGCAGGGAGGGGTCAAGAGTGACTGGAGAGCCTAGCAAGGGGGGTGCACAGTTTTATCAGAGACGGTGGAACACGTGGCTGCCGAGAGCTGAAGGAATGGGTTGGTGACCAGCAGTCTTAGGGGTAACAGGGTACAGTGCATGAAGGAACCCACGTATGGCTTCAGGGCATGGAGAACAGTTTACTAATGAGCAGCAGAGAGCCAGTGTGTTAGAACTTGGAAATTGCACCCATTATGGCCAGACTGTAGATGGAGAGGATCTCAATGTGCTGATATGACCATGGTTTTACACACTGGTAGACAGAAGCTAATGTGATGTGGGTGGGGGTATGGGGAGGAGATGCTGGGGAATGTGCCATTACGGAAGGCAGGCTAGAGGGGGCAGTTGAGTCTGGGCAGCAAAGTAAAGAATTTTGGGAAAATTACCACTAGGTAGAGGAGCCTTATAATGTGCAAACCTCCAAGTACAGAAGGATTTTCCAAAGATGGAGGTACTTTAAGTTCTACTCCTGAGAACCTGTGAATTTGATGGGACGAGCCAGGGAAGCTGAGATGAGAAGGGATGGTTTAAGTACCAGAATGACTGGAAGTTTTGGGTGTTATGATGAAAGGAGGCTATGGGAGTACAAGGACTGGAACATAGTGGGTCATTCTATCTCTCCCTAGCAAGACAGGGAAACTGAGGCTTGGAGAGGTTTTCAGTGCCACAGCTCCTACATAGGGATCTAGAGCCTGAACCCAGGCTTTGGACCCCAAGGCTAATGTTCTCTGCTCCCCATGCTGCAGAGATGCAGTGGTAGGCTTGCTCAAGGCCTCAGGAATGACAGATCTCAAACCCAGATTCTGTGAGAGCAGAAAGTCTGGGTGGCCTGACTGAAAATGGGGAAACAGTCAGGACTTGACCTTGGAATCTGAAATGTCAGGGAGGGAAAATGGACTTTAAGATGAAGGGACCCATTCAGAATCTCTACCAGGTAGCCAGTGGATGTCTAGTAGCTGAAGTCTTGGCCATGGAGGGAAACTTGGCACAGGGATTCCTCACAGAGAGTCTCTGGTACAGAGACTGTCAGAATGTCCTGAGCTCCCGACACTTGGGTAGCTCAGACCAGGAAAGCTGACAGAGCTTTCAGGTCCCTGTCAGAAGGGCCAGCAGGACTCAGCCTCGGGGGCAGGTGTGCAGGCCCATACAACAACTCCTGCAGCAAGCTGCCCCTGGGTGCATTTCCCACCTCGCCAGGAGACCCTGTCAGATCCCCGGATAAGGTTTTCCTTCATTGGCAGTTACCTCCCTGCTTGTCTGGAAACTGCTGAATAGGGAAATGACTTCTCAGTGAACTCTTGCTGGCTTTGAACACTCATCTTTTTCTGTGTGCTCAGAAACTAAATTGTAGGCTCTGTTCCCTGATTTTGCTCTGGTTTGAATTCAGGGTCCCAAACTATAGTCCCGAGTTTATCCTTTGTACTTCTTCTATAATTCACCAAGTGGATACCTCCAGATGGAAGAACATAGTTTTCTAGACAGGTGGAGCAAAACTGGGTGCATATCTGCTCTCAGTCAAATCTCTGCCCCAACCTAGGCAGGATCCAGGAGGCTGTGTCTCTGCCTCGCAGCCTCCCAATCATGCACACTCCTCCAAGCCCTGCTTGCCCCCCAGCCACACTAGGCCCTGACTTGGCTCTGGGTCCTTGGATTCTCATGTCTATTTCCACTTTCCTTTGGATGCCACAATGCACAAGAGAAAGCATTGCACAATAGTGAGCTATAGAGGGGACATTGCTCCCTTCCCTGTGACCAAAGGGTCACAGAAAGAGCACTGGTTTGAAGTCAGCCTTGGTGGCAATCCCACTAAATCAGGCATGACCTTGAGCAGCTTATTTCACCCTTCCAACCTGTGTGTCCTCAACAGCACCAGGGGAATAGCATCTCCTAACTTTTGCAAGGTTATTTATTACTAGGCTTCAAAGAGATGACATATGTGGAGCATCTAGCCCACACGACACACCAAGTGCACCTTTCAGTCTCCCCACTTGCATCCTGAGCAGCCCTAGACCCAGGGCCGGCTGAAAGCAGTTTTCATTCCTGTGGCCATGATCAGACAGGTTAGCACAATATTCTCATATCTATGCATAGGGGTGAGAAAACCACAAAGTGGTTTCTCCTGTTTTCTTTAGTCCTTTCTTGATACATTATGATGTTATTTCCTAATGATTCTGCCCCACATGTTTGTGGAATCCCCAGATTAAATTGCATCACAGAGATACAACCCAGTTGAAAGCCTTGTCCTTTTTTTCCCTTTGGACAACCTTGAGGAGGGGAAGAGTACTTTGGGGCTCCCAGTTTTCCCTTGCAAGAACTTTATTTTAAATTAGGCATACTTATTGCAATATCATTTACACCAGCAGTTTTCTGGGTTAAATACAAATATCTGATCTGTGTTCAGTGTGACACACATCACTTGTGCTTACCCCTGTGACTTTAATTTTGATTCTCCATTACACAGTCAATGGAGAGAGGATTCAATGCATGAGGATCAGGAGGTACAAGACACTCTGAGATAAGGGTGGAAATTAAGCTCTAATAATTCTGTTTAAGGCAGTGATATCCCAGGTTTTGGGTCTTCAGGGCTTCAGGAGACACCATGAGGGTAGAGTAAATATTACATAAGATCATCATGTTGTTTTAATCTTGGGCTCATACAGATGTTTATTAATCAAATAGACTAATCTTAATATATATTCATGGGCAATTCTCCAGCCTGGTCTGAAAAACTGTTTATTTTCACATTCCTAACTTAAGAGACTTTTCTGGAGGAGACAGACTTAAGAATGTTGAATTACTCTGGCAATTGTTTTGAGCCAACATAATTTTCTCTTTCTCATGTGGGCCTTCCAGGGCTTGAGGACACACAAGTGTTACATTCCAAAGTCTTTCAGAAGGAGGTACTTTTCTGATTCAGTAACAAATCAGCATTGTTTTATCTGTCTGCCTGGAGATGTGGCTTCTGTGAACAGATCCTGGAAGTGTCTCTGAGAGGGAGGTCTCCATGGCTGGTATTCTCCTACAGGACTTGGCTGCATCAGGTTAGGGGTAAACAGCCCTTCCCCACTGAATGTGCTTTGTATTGAGGCCCTCAAACATTTTTATGGTTTCCATTCTGCTTCACTACTGTGCACATACAGGACTCTATGAAAACTGGGAACCATTATTTGTGTCTTCATGAGCTACAAGATGCCTCTTCCTGGCTTTCCATCCCCTTCCCCCAACCAGATACAAAAGGCAAACAAATCAATGGTTTTTGTTTAATTGTTTTGCTTATTTCGTGCAAATCTGTCTTATTCTTCAAAGAGCTAAAGTTGCAAATCACATATCTAAGCAAGGAGTGCTATTTATATAAGGAATTCTCAATGTTTAGCCATAAAAACGCCAATAGTCCAGTTAGGAAATAGACAAAAGACACCAAAGAAACGTTTTACTGAAGAAGATATTCACCTGGCCAATAAGCACATGAAAATATATTTATTGGGTGCCTGGGTGGCTCAGTGGGTTAAAGCCTATGCCTTTGGCTCAGGTCATGATGCTGGGGTCCTGGGATCAAGCCCCGCATCAGGATCTCTGCTTAGTGGGGAGCCTGTTTCCTCTTCTCTCTCTCTGCCTGCCTCTCTGCCTACTTGTGATCTCTGTCTGTCAAATAAATAAATAAAATATTTTAAAAAATATATTTAAAATGTTAGCCATTAGAGAAAGCAAATTAAAAACCACAGTAAGGTCCTGTGACACACCCATGACAATGGCCAAATAATAATAGTGATAATAATAATAATAATAAAAATGACAATGAGTGCTAGCAAGATTGCGAGAAACTGGACCTCTCATACTTGCTGGTGGGAATGTAAAATGGCACAACTACCCTAGAAAACAGCATAGCAATTTTGTAAAACTAAACATGCAAATACCCTGTACCCAGCAAATATACTCATGGGCATTTATCCCAGAGAAAGGAAAACTTACTTTCACACAAAAACCTGTGCACCAGTGTTCACTACAGCTTCCTTGACAATAGCTAAACACTGGAAAAAATCCAGATGGCCTTCAAGGGGTGAACATTTAAACCTTGATACATCTGTACCAGAGAATATTATCCAGTAATAAAAAGAAACTATACACACAACAACTTTGGTAATACTGAGGGAAAAATGCCAGTCCTAAATGGTTACATATTATAGGACTCCATTTATATAACATTCTTTAAATTACTAAATTATATGAATGAGACTATATTAGAGGTTACCAGGGGTTGGGGACCAGGCTTGAGAGGAAGGAAGTGGGTGTGGTTATAAAGGGACACCTGAGAGCTGGCTGTGGTGAGGGAGTGGTTAAGTAGCTCAGCTGTGGTGGTAAGTGCAGCCTAAAGGTGGGTTGACATTTTAGGGAGTAAAAACACATGATCAAATGAATGCATGTGGAATGGGTGAAACATGAGTAAGACAAATGTGTTCTCCTAATTCCAATGTCCTGGGCTGTACTGTACTGAGTTAGTGTACACTGGGGGAAACTGGATGAAGGGCAGAGAGGATCGCTTGGTATTATTTCTTAAACCACGTATAAATCTACAGTTATCTCAGGGTGCCTAGATGACACAGTCAGTTAAGTACCCAACTCTTGCTTTTGGCTTAGGTCATGATCTCCAGGTTGTGAGATCAAGCCCCATGTCAGGCTCCAAGCTCAGAGGAGAGTCGGCTTGAAGTTCTCGCTCCCTCTCCCTGCATTCCCACCCACTTGCTTGTGCACATTCTCTCTCTCTCTCAAATAAATAAATAAATAAATGAATCTTTAAAAAAATATCTACAATGATCTCAAAAGAAAAAGTTTAACTCAAGTTAATTTGTTTTATTAAAAATGAAAAAAAAGTGGAGACCACAATGTATTAATATAAGAATGGGTGGGAGTTAACTGAGGAAGGAACAGTGTTCTTCAGTGGACCTTTTCCAAGAGCAGGGCTGGGGGATTCAAATAGAGTCACATTGTCCTCAAAATGTTCCTGTGGGCAAGTATTAATATTCCCATTCAGAAGATAAGGAAACTTCAGGCCTGGAGAGTTAAAACATTGTGCATGAGACCTTCTCAGCAAGTAAAGGAGAAAGCCCCAGTCTCTTAGAATGCAGTGCTCTTATCATCTTGCCATGGGGAACACCATCCCCATAGCAACCTTTATTGTCTCTCCCTGCTGCTGCTTCTGCTGCTACCCCAAACAGTCGGGCCTAACCCTCAACTCCCCCAGGAGACAGCTCCAGGGTTAATATGCCAGGACCTGCAACCATCTTTGTCCTCCAATGGGAAGCAAAGATTATTCAGAGTCAGACACAAGACTTTGCCTTCTTGGCTAAGCAGATCATAAAGAGAACTCATGCAAAGAGCACTCAGAAAACCCAGGCCAACATCAGATAAGACAGTAAGTAACACTCCCAACTGTACAAAGGGCATTAAGTCAAATTGGAAAGATGTGTCTGTATAAATATTTTTGAAGACAAGCTTGTAGAGGAAGAGTTAGGCCTTGGGGAGATTTATGAGTTGCTGGCAATTGTAGGGAAAATAAATCTTAGGAAGACAAAATCATTTAAGAATAGATTTTGTAAAGTAATGAGATTGGTTCCTTTCAGCAGGTGGATAAGAAAAGTGTGGAAAGAATGGGGGGATGGGAATGGGATGGAAGCTAGGGCAAGGGAGGAGGGACCCTTCTCTGATTCATAATCCCATACCAAAGTAACAGAATATATCATTAAAATCAGCCGGGATGAGAGGGGAACCCAAGATGAAATACAAACAGTAATGAACAGCTTCACTTTACTACAAAGGAGTAGACAGTGCAAAGCAAAACAAACAAACAAACAAACAAACAGCCTGAGAAACTTAGAAAGCAGCAGTCTGACTGGATACTGGGAGGCTGAAGCCAAAAAGAAGTATCCATGAGTACTGTTCAGTAGTTAGAGCATCTATTTTCCATAGGGATAGAGGTGAGCAATGTTGAAGCTACTTTATGTAAATAAGGAGCAATCAAAAGCGTTGTGGATGGTAGGGCCTGGTTTCTCACTGATGAAGAAAGAAGTTACAATAAGGGAAGGAAAGGAGCTGGAATGAACCCTGTGGTGTTGGATTGGAACTGGAGGGTTCAGTATGAACTCAGGGTTTTTAATGTCTACACAGGAGGGATTGTTATAGAAGGACAAACAGGGGGGTGAAAGTCTTTGTGTTACATAATTATATGATATATAATTATAATGTCTAACATATAATTTCCTAGTTTTCTATCTTCTGAGAGATGCCTAAAAACCACAAATCACCAGTAGCATTGAGCACAACTAGCCTTCTTTGTTTCTAAATGCTGCTCTTCAATTAAAAAAAAAAAAAAAAGCCTGGTCCTTTTGGAGAAACTTGGGATTCCTGAGCTGGGACAGAGAACAAACAAGATGAGTCTGAATATCTTACAGTCCCAGAAAGCAAGAAAGTGGTTAATAAATGATGGTATCATGTCAGAAAGACACCAGAGCCAATTTAAAGGTTGTTCCATTGGGCAAATCTGGGGTAATTTGAGCAATAAGGTAAATAATGATAATGGACTACATCCTACAGAATGAAATAAATATCCATGAGTCCATAGGGATATAAATAAATGATTGAATGAATAAAATAATAAACACAGCAGAAAGTACAGTTCCTCCTTATGGTAGAATTCTAATGAAAGATGGGGAAGGAATGCTGGAAATAAAAAATGGCCATTTGGTGGTAGGTTGTTGCAGATCATCATCATGATTTTTTTTTAATTACTGGGCAAAAATATGATGGAAATGGGATATATGTGTAGTCTCAAAGTATTTTCCCATAAGATGCTTATTATTTACAGATACATGGGAAGACAGTAACATAACAGTGGAGAACTCTGATAGACACCACCTTAACCAAATGTCAACGTTAGTACCACCAGAAACAAGACAAAGCAATGGCTGGCACTCTGGACAGGACACACTAAGAAGGGACACAACATCATCTCCAAGGTATTCTTGCTGAGAGGCATAAATTCCATCCAATGTAGAGAAAACCTCAGATGAACCAAACTGACATATGTTCCACCCAAAAAAACTGGCCAGCTCTTTTCTCAGGGCTGAAGGTCACGAGAGACTGATGAGTTGTCCCCAGTTAGAGGAGAATAGGATACAGGACAGTTACCTGCAATGTGGGATCCTGGATTGGACTCTAGACCAGAGCAATGTGATCCAGGGGAATTAGGAATATACTCTTGAGATTTGTGAGTCATGTGAATCTTAACTTCCTGGTTTAGATGGTTGTGCCATCGTCATTGGAGATGTTACTATGAGCAGAAGCCAAGTGAAGGATGTGTGAAGTCCTTGCACTGTCCTTGCTAAGTACTTTGCAACTTTGTTGACTTGAAAGTTATTTCAAAGTAAAAAAGTTAAAATACATCAAACTGCAAAGGTTATATTGAAATTGTTATTGTACCAGTGAAACAGATGTTATATTTAATTGTGAGGCATGAAACCAAAATAATGGTACTACTAGTACCTTTGAATGGCTCCTTACACATTACAAAATGTTCTTACTTGCATTCTGTTGCTGAGGCCTCAAACACATATTATTTCCACCCAACCTCATTTTATAGATGAAGAATATTGATCTAAGAGGTCCAGGGTATGATTAAAACAAGATCACAGAGATAAGCAGAACTTCAAAACCAAATACAGCTGCTTCTACATCCCAGCACTGCCATTTCAAGCCTGTGCCACCTTGGCCAAGCCAGCAGAACAACCTCTGGGAGTGAGGGCAGCTGCCTTTGGGGACTGCTGTGAGGATCTAAACCCTATGAACAGTCCACACAGAGCCGGGCACACCCTTGGAGCTTACTAAGCAGCAGGTGATGAGCATGGGGTTTTGGAGCTGGGGGCACCTTCGTATGCAGCCTAGCATCCTTGCCCACCCAGTACCAGAGTCAGAGAAGCCCTGACTGTGGTTCTGGCCCCACTGTGGACACTGCAGGGGTGGGGGAGGAACAGCTCAATACTGAGAGGATCCCACTCTTTGCAGAACAAACAAAGGTGAATGTATGTATTGTGTAGACTATCCATGTAAATATGCACATATTACTATATTTGTAAGAGTTAACAATAGGTGCATTCACAAAGCGATCATTTCTAATATGGTTATGTCTAAGGAACGAGCTAGAGAGAGGAGGAAGGAGGGCCAGTCCCTTGGAAGGCACCATCTGCACCACCTTCAGTATCATACCCAATCCGTGTCTAGTTATTTCGCTGTCTGTGAAGTGCTTGGAAACTTAAGCTCTTTGTACCAATGCTATCTTTCCTCGTGATCCATTGGGGACTTCAGCATGCAGGATAAGCTGTGGCCTAAGGGGCAAGAAGAATGCCATTGTTGTGGCCAGTGCCCTGCACACCATAGCCGCTCATTGCATATGTATGCTATGAACTTGGCCTAAAGGGTAGTCACCATCTCCTTCATATTTTGCACCAAATGGCTTTGCACTTGGTGGTCTTTCACTGTTTTGAAATCAGTTGAGAAAGCAGTGAGTTTTTGAGGAGCCTCGAGACTCCAGCATTTGGGAGTTCTGGTGAGTTATTTTTTAAAACCTACCTAGTATGAAAGGAGACTCATTCTGTTCACCAGGCAGAGAGACGCAGTCAGGAGTTAAATATTGGAAAACAGAGATACACGTAAGAAAGAGGTTCTAATACTCTGAAGTCACGTAGGACCCCAGGAGCCAGCCACCCCATCAGAGGCTTTGTCAACACTTCAATACAAATGGAAGGCACGCCACCAGCTGACCAGCACTGAGCCCCTGGGACCAGGAAAAAGGTTGTAGAGAATGAATGGAGCAGGAGAGAAGACATAAAAAAGGACCTACTCTCCAGGACCAGAAAAGAAGTTTAAACCCTATGAAATGTGGCTGCTTTGTTGTTTACTTTGCCTGTTTTTTGTTTGCTTGTTTGTTTTTAAGAAGTTGCATACAAAGAAACCAGGACATTTGGAAAGGAAAGAAAGAGAAAGCTCATGCTGACAAGCTTAGGCATTGAAGGATTCTGGAGAGCAGAGGGGGCTTTATAGTGTGCAGGAAGAACATTCAGGATGAAAGAAAGACTCTGTGTGGAAAGCAGTGAGGGAAACAGAGGGCAGACAGGAGAGCCACTTATGCCACAGACACTGAAGGGAGAGGGAGGATGGTCACACTGCCCATGGCACAATGGTCCAGCCCACCTGCGGCACCGCCAGAGAACCACAACTCTATGTGGGGTAATCAGAATTCCTAGGTCTGTTCTCCCTGCCCCGGGCTCCTCCATCCAGGCATTTAGTGGCCTTTGGAGGTGGGGGTCCTTCTGGCTAGCAGCACACAGAGCAGAGCAATAGAGACAGTCTCAAGTTCATCTGGACCAGGAGCACTAAGAGCAATCTGGCTCAAGAAACAGACAAACAAAAAGCAGGACTTAATGAAGAAAATAAAGAAGAACATGCCAAAATGGTCTCAAAGACTCAACAGCCTCATGTTTTCCAGACATCACTTGGAGGCCAAGTTTAATCACAATAAGTTCTTTGTAAAAGGGTGCAGATCCATTTGGTTGAGATTCTGGTGTTTGTTTGTTTGTTTTCCCCAACATGCTTAACATCACCCTGGCTTTCTTTCCTTGTTTACCTTGCAACACTTGCTCCTGACATTTCTTAAAAGACTTTGCCTTTCAAGGCCCTGTTTCCTGAGGTGATTTTCAGCCACCACAACCAAAGAAAGAAGGAAAGGGACAGAAGGGTCCATGATATGTGTAAGGGTTGGACTATGCCTGTGCACAAGGGGACACTGAGCTGCTCTGAGCAGGGGGTGGAGTGTGCCAGGTGAAGGGGTGCAGTAGGAGCCAGCCAGGCTCTGAGTATGACTTCATGCTTTGCTCAATTGTTTGGACAAGTGTGGTTTTGTTTTAGATACCTATGGTAATTCTTAACAAAATGCTTATAAATGGGCCAGAGCACTCCCTGTGATAATAATGAAGTCCTTACACTTTGAAATTCTATTAAATCTTGTTTCACAGTTTGTGAGGCTGCTAGCATTTTAAGGAGCAGTAACGTGGAAACTCAGTGTTGGTGGGGGACATGGTCTGCTCTACAGAGGGTGGGATCCCTGTCATACCCCCAGAGTGATCTGGTCTGGGACCACACACACACACACACACACACACACACACACACACACATGTGGAGCTGCCAAGTGGTATCCTCCTGAGTTCTGGCTGGCTTAGGGCTCTCTGAACCTCACTGCCAGTCACCAATATAAGAAACAGGAAAAGCCCAGGTGCACCTGCTCCAAAGCTCCCAATCCTGCCATGGCCTGGTAGTGTAACCATAGGAAAATGATGTGAATTTTCTGAATCTCCAGTCCCGCTACACTTATTATTACTACATGGCAAACCACCCCAAACTCAGTGATGTAAAGTGATCATTTTGTCACACTCACAGATTCACTGTTTACGAGTCTGGACTCAGCCCAGTGGGAATGGTTTATTTCTGATAATATCTGGGGACTCAGCTGGGAGGACTTCCAAGACTAGGAGTAACTAGACAGACAGCTAGGATTGGGAGTCACCTGGAGACTTCTGCGTGCACACATCTGGCAGTGGATGCTGGGTGTTGCCAGGACTGTTGATCAGAGCGTGGGCAGGTGGCTTCACTGTGTCACTGTGGAGTCTCTCTGCATGGGCTAGCTTGGGCTTTCACAGCCTGGCAGCTGGGTTCCCAAACCAAATGTCCCTGGAACTTAAGGGGGAACTGCAGGACATTTTTATGACCTTGCCCCAACTGTGATGTGGTATCACTTCCACCTCTGGGTTAAACATTCACCAGTGCTCACCCAAGTCCAAGAGGGAGGGGCACAGGCTTTTGACAGAGGAGTGGCTGGGTTCTAGGAGAGCATGCATGTCAGGAGACTATGTCACAGCCATCTTGGGAAAACATGACCTTGTCACAGTCCCCTGCTCTCCCGATGTAACAGCAAGAGGGTGGCGGGAGTGACTGTTGCTGAGCACCAGCTACGTGTGGCATACTTTTTCTGTGTTATCAAATCCTCACTTGCTGATTTAAAAGAACTCTGGGTTTAGGAAAATAAAAGGGGTAATAGCTAGCTACCTCACATATCCTTCTCCTGGAGATGGCACAGGCACAAGATTGTAAGTCTCACCAAGCAAACAAGTTTTGACTTTTTGTTCATCTCACATCTCCAAATATGCCATTGGCAAAAGGGAGTCTCACAGCCAAGCCCAGAGTCAAGGGGTGGGAAAATACATCCTGCCTTTGTGAGGCTGTGGCAGGGGAGTATGTAATGGTATAATGACAGAGTGAAGAATTGGGACCAAAAATTCAATCTCCCAGAGCCATTTTCTAGAACAAAGAAAATTAGATAAGGATATTGTGGCATTACAGCTGGTGTTTAACAGTATAATCTGGGATGCAAATTAGCCACATAAAGTAGTAGGTTATCAAATTGCTAATAAAAGAATAATTCAACATGACCAGGGAGCATTTATCCCAGGTATTCAAGGACAATTTACCATAAAGTTATCTATTAATATATTGCATTACTAAGACAATATATTTTTATGGAACCTAAATCAAAATCTCAGTACATACTTAAAAGTCATTCAATAAAAACCAACATCTACTTAGGGATTATTTTAAGCTCTTAGTAAATTAGAATTATAAGGATACTTATCTAGCATGACATATAATGACATAACACTTCAGAAGCATTCCCACAGAAGCAAGGAAATAGAAAAGAATGTCTACTTACCACCATTATTTCTAATTGTTTCAGTCAAAAATAAGAAATCGACTTATGGATAGGAGACTCAGTTTTCATTATTTGAAGGCGGTATCATGATATCCCTAGAAAACCCAGGGGATGCATCTGGGAACCTGGCAGAGTGAATATATTCGGTAAGGTAGGCCAGATTAAAAATAAATAAAAATACCGAGTTTTTGACATAACAGTTGTGATACAATGTCATGAGCTGTTTATAGTCTATAAAACATATGTAATATGTAACATATAAAAATACACATAACCTGTATATTAAAATAAAATTTGAGGAAAAAGTCATGCAGCAAAGAAACTGCCAAGGACACCTGTTCCCAGGACAAACCTTAACTAGAAACGTGAAGGACACTTGGGTGGGGCCCAGCCCCTCTGCTGGGAGGCCTCACTAAATGCAGATAGGAGCAGCTCCACAAGGGAATGGCCAGTTATTGAGGGGCTTTCCAGTGAACATACCCATGGCTATTTCTCTTTATTTAACTTGAAAAACGATCCCATGTTTCACCTGGAAAACTAATATGGTGCTCAGAAAGCTCTATGAGAAGACATTAAAATATCATTTTTTTTCAGAAGTGATTACATAAGTGTAATGCTGACTCTAGACAGCACAATGGAACAAGAAGTCTACGTAAAAAGAAAATACATAGTAAGAGCAAAACACAGAGTCGGTGCGGGAGACACAGTTTTTCAAAAAGGAAGTGGGACAGTCTCTTTAAGTACTTTATTTTCCCCTTAAGTATTTAAAGAAAAAAGTCAATTTGATTGCTTAACTTATGTACTTATTATTCTTAAAATACTAAAGATCAGAACACCTGGGTGGCTCAGTTCATTAAGGGTCTGCCTTTGGCTCAGGTCATGATCATGGATCAGGTGCTCAGATCGAGTCTTGTATTGAGCTCCCTGCTCGGCGGGGAACCTGCTTCTCCCTCCCCCTGCTCTTGTCCTATTGCTTGCTCTTTTTCTCTCTCCATCTCAAATAAATAAAATCTAAAAAAATTTACTAAAGATAAACGTTAGAAGGGGGGGAATTTCCTGTCAATGGATGTTTCCTTTGACATCTAGCTCCCTCCTTGCACTACATAAGTGCATTTCTGAGATGCAAATAAAAATCACAATAAACCTAAAGGTTGCCTTTGTCATTTTGCTGTGAATAAAATAATTAAGCAGGAGCCTACCCAGACTCTGAGAGGGCTGCCCACAAGCCCATATGGGATAGATAGAAGCAGGAAACCAGACAGTGAAAAGCAACATATCATCTGAAAAGGAACTATCCTTCCAAGGATGGTCCCAGCCTACATATTCTGGCCAAGAGAATGCCCTCTACTGAGGAAGATAAATTACTGAATCCTGGTTCTCCATGAGATTCAGGAGAAAAATGTGAGCATAGCAGAAGGTCAACCTGTCAGGAGAAGCAGCAGTCTGAGGACAGTGAAGAGCATTTGGGATGAAAAACATTTGTGGCAAATTAGAATTCAGTGGAGCCAAGGCTAAAGGGAGGCGATTTCTGACAACCAAATAGAGAATGAGAAAAACAGTCCATGGGATTTTTCCAGAACTAAAGAAGAAGGTAAGTATATGAAAATTCTAAGAGGAGATAGGGAACTGATACAATCAAGTGGGGCAAAAGCACAGTACTCAGTCAGAGAAATGATAGAAGCATCCCTAAGAAGACCAGTTGAGGCTTTGCTTCACATGGATGGGGAGTCTTAGTTGGTTGAAGACCTAGACCAAATTCCCAGCAGCCAGACTGGACTTGGGCGAGAGGTCCAGGATGTGGAGAAGAACCCTCTCTATGTGGTGCAAGCAGACCCAATATGGCAACGTTGATTGGATCCCCCAGGATCCTGGGATCAACCTTCACATCAGGCTCCCTGCTCAGCAGGGAATCTGCTTCTCCCTCTCCCTCTGCCTGAAGCTCTTCCTACTGGTGCTCTCTCTCTCTCCCTCTTTGTCAAATAAATAATTAAAATCTTTTTTAAAAAAGAGTTCATACACATAAAAAGACAAGGGAACAATTACTATGAACAGGTGGTTCACAGCCAGAGAAGCTCAAATGTCTAATAAGTCATTAAAAAATCACATAAATCATCTTAAATGCAAATTTTAAAGCACAAAAGTTTCCTGCAGGTCAGCAAAGATGTTTTTAGATGAGCAATCCCAGCACTGGCCAGGATGGTAGGAGATGGGTTCTCTCGTACCATGCTGGTGACACTCTCCACTTGTTCAGAATTTCTGAAAAGCAGTTTAGCAAGATGTAGAGAAAGCCCCCCATATTTTTGAGCCAGTGATTATCCTTTATAATAATTTGTCTAAGATGGTCACAATATGTTAATTCAAGCACACCATGTGTGTGTATATATCCCTTATTAGGCAGCCATTAAAAATGGTGTTTTCAAGAGTGCTCATGGCCAAGAAGAATGTTAATCATAGAATCTAAGAAGATACAAAAATTGAATTTACATTATATGAAGAAAAACATAGAAGAAAAAAGCGATTAACCAAAATCTAAAAAATATTAACTTCTTTGATATGTTTTATTGATTTTTGATTCTTTTCAGTATACTGAAACGTTTGTACCAAGTGCATTCATTTTAATCTAATTGTGTGTATTTATAAATATACATATGCTACAAGTGAAGTTACTATAAGGCTTATGGTAACTTTGTTCCATCCATCCCTACCCCTGATTCCTGCTTCCTGGAGCAGTTGTGTCTGATTTTTTCTGCCGACTTCTCTAGTATTTGTCTCCCTATTTTTGCATAATAAGCTTATACTGTGTTTCTTGATTTTTCAGATTTATATAGTACCTGTTGGCTTTCAATCATGAAAAAATAAGATTTAGCTCTCTCACACCCTCACTCTTTCACGTCACCTCCACCACATGCTCCTAGATTGGCTCACAATTCTGGGCTGAATGAATATTGTTTGCATTTATGTCTGTGTAAATGTCATTAATTAAGCCACATAGCACACTAGCATTATATGGCATCCCGTGTGAACTTCAGTTCTTCCTGGAGGTAATAATTACTTCCTGTATTATTTCCTTATGTTCCTTAGACCTATCACTAATTCAGTCCCAAAACTTCCAGAAGATCTTCAAAACTCATCTCAGTATACACAGATTCATCATGTCATCTGTCCCATTTTGATTCTGCTTGCACCCTCCCTGGGGTCCTCTGGCTCCTTTCTGGATGGCAAGCTCTCCGTGTTGTGACAGCACTTAATCTGAGATGTCCCCTCACTATCTCCCTGGGGATTCCTTCTGCCTGTCTCCTGGTGTGGAAGGACCTTGGATTTCTTGGGCCCTGTGCCTTCTGCTGTTTTTCGGCCCGCTCCTGTTTTGGGAAAATGCATCCTCCTGCATCTTTCTATCCCTAGAAAGGATCTATGGGAGCTGAATTTTTGAGACCCCTTGCGCATATGAACACAACTTTATTCCACACTGCAATTCAGAGTTCAGTCAACTACAGCACATGGGCCATCTCTGGTCCATAGTCTGTTTTCCTTCTTTCTGTGAGCTAACGATGGGGCTTTTTATTTTTTATTTTTTTATTTTTTTTTTACATTTTAAAAGGATTGTTTAAACAAACAAGCAATCAAACAAAAAAAGATGATGCAACAAGGATTGTATGCAGCTCCCAAAGCCTAAACTATTTGTTATATGTCCCTTAATTAAAAAAAGAAAAAGCTTGCTGACCTCTGTTCTGATTGTTTGGTTGTTTGGCTGAATAGAGAATTCAAGGTTGGAAATAATTTTCCTTTCACAATTTGAAAGCTTTGCTCCACTGTCTCCTGGATCCTGGAATTGCTGTTGAGAAATCCAGTTCTGTCCTGGGTCCCACTCCAGTGTGATAGATATATGGTCTTCTCTCTGGGAAAGTTTGGCATCTTCTCCTTGAACTTGATAGTCTGAAGTTTTCTAATGGTGTGTCATGTGTACACTTTGTACCTTTCAATGTACTGAGCACACAGAGGGTATTTAGTTCTGAAAACGTATGCTCTTCTAGTCTAGGAAAATGTATTATTTCTGTGATGTTTACCTCCCTCTGTTCTCCCCTGGAAATTTCTGTTACCAAGATGTTGGGCCTCCAAGGTCAGTCCTCTAATTGTATCTTATTGGCATATGATTTTCTCAGGTTATCTTCTGATTCTTCAACTGGCTTTACTCACCAGAGTGCACTTTCCATGAGGACAGGAATCGGTCTGCTTCACCAGCCTGTGTGTCCCAGCACCTAGCACAGCACCTTGCATGGAACGGGCAGTGGGTGAATATTGTTGAATGAGTGGATATTTTTGATTTCTGAAAGGTTCCTCCTGTTTTCTGACTGGCCCTTTGAGAGCATCCCACTCATGGATGGGCAGTTATCTCTTACCATCCTGATAATATTACTTGGAGATTTTTGAAATTTCCTTTTGCTCTCTACATTGACTGCCTTTGTGTCCTCCAAGTCCCAAATCTGGTGATGGTTTTGGTCTCTTTTTCCCAGTCAGCACTTTTCTAAAATTTGTCTCTTAGACTATCTACTTATATTCGCAGATCAGGCGCTAAATGCTGGCTGGAAACTCTGAATATATGCATGAAGCCAATGGGCCTCATGGCCATATGATCAGGCCCTGGATCCAAGACCTCTGAATGTGAGGATCTGTGGGTGTCTTCTCCTGAGTGGGACTGTTACTCTGGAAGTTGATCTTTAGCCTCCTGTCTTAAGGATGGTATTTCTCCCTCCACTCATCTATGCCTGCATCTGGGAGGCAAAGGTCTCTCCGGTCCAATGTTGGCAGAAAGCAGGCATCCAGCCTCTGCCAGGATGGGAGAATAGGTTGGTGATTGGATTGAAGGTCTCCCTAGGCAAACTCTGAACTGGTCCTCCCATGTTCAGGCCCTCGGGCACCCCCTTCTCCTATTCCTGAGCCACTGTGTAGCTGTTGCCACACAAGGCACCTAGTCTCTTCCCACCTACATTGCCTGCAAACTCTGCTTGTTAACCATTGTGCATCAGCTCTCCAGCTTCCAAAACTGACCTTTCCCATCCATGGTTGTCTCTTTTTCCACTCTTTTTGCCTTGGTGATATTGTATTTTATGTATTTATGTATTTTATTCCATCACTGCCATTTTATTAGAACAGGGGTGGAGATAAAGAAGGAATTCTATCCACCATGTTAAACTCACAGCCATCTATTGCTATGATAACACCAAATTAAGGCCAGTAGAGCGTTGCACTAAGATATGTGTTGGTCATGGTACCCAGAATTAATAGTCAGATTTACATCCTTACAGAGCTGTCAGTCTCGTGGGAAAGACAAATGGATCTTTATTGTACAGATGGTCTAATGGAGCTGTGTCAAGCAGCAGCAAGCCCCCAGAGAAGTACCTGGAGAGCCACCTGGAGCCCCACTCCTTTCCTCTAAACAGAGATTAATGTGCAAGTTAATTGTATGTAAATTGCCCAAGAAAGTGGGCAATCTTCTGAAGGTAGCCTCACCTTTTTTGAAGGTGGAAAAGAAAAATATCATATTTCATACTTAGCATGGACTCAGATATGCAGAACTAGAACTTTCTTTGCTTTCTCTAACACTCACCTTGTACTAAAGCCAATATTTCCATGAATGTTGAAACAATTTGCCACTTCAAGGTAACCATCTTCTGATTTTAAAGTCATTGTGTACAGGTCAATTTTTAATCAAGTCAATCTTTTGCTGCCTGCTTCCCCAAAAGTGAATGAAGCATCATAGGTGGTAGTCTGTCATCCTAGCATCTGAAACACGGTATCTGGGTCTTGTGCACTGGCCTCTAATCTCTCTGCCTCCAGTACTGGTGTGCCCCCAGCCTCTCCTGGCTAAGGCCCCATGGCTGGGCTCTACCTTGTTCTAACACCACCACAGTCCTTGACTTTGCACTGCACACCCTGTGTCTCCTACTGGACACTTCCCCTTCCCCCAAAGTAGCCCAACTGACTGTTCATCTTCAGCCTTTTTCAGTCTTCCTCTCAAAGAGCCTTAGGGATTTCTGTGGATGTCTGCCATGACCCACTGAAGGCAGGGTAGGGGATGTTTCCTGAAGGCCTCTCTGCCTGTCATGGCACACTGTCACTTTTACCCTACTGGTGCTATGCCAGTTCAGAGCAAGAGGATCTCATTCTGGAATTCCAATAGGGAACAAAATACCAGCCCAGATGCTCTGCAGTTCCCAAAGCTAAGCCTCTTAACTATACCTTGCCCCACCCAAAACACAGGGGACTTTGTCTCCAAAGGGTAAGAGGATAGAGGGAGCAGGTCTCCACTTGGCTCTAAACTCTTGGTCACCACAAACCAAGGTCCTTCCTACCAGGTCCTTCCCAATGCCTGCTGCTCAATGCACCCACACCGCCCAGCTCCCAGAGGGGCTTTTCCTTTCCATTTTCATATTCTCTCCTTACTTCTCTGTGGATTTAGTGAAACTCTGTGCTCTTACTCGCTAGACTCTGGCTCTTGATATTTTTTAGGGAGACTCTCAAAATTTGATCAATCTTTCTCAAAAAACCCTGATTCTAACCTTCACCAGTATTTCTCTTAAATAAGTTTTTGGAACCAGTTTCTGGAAGTGAAAAGATGAATGTCCTTTCCTTATTCTCTGCTACTTCTGTCATTCCTCTGATACAGTGGATGCCTCTGCCTCCAGGAAGGAAAAATGAATCAGGGAACTCTCAGCTTCCAGGAAGGTGTATGTATGGGGGTGGGAGTGAGGGCGTGGGGTTCAGTCTGCCTTCATTGGATCAGCTCTCCTACTAAAATAAAAAATAAATAGTGAGAAGAACATTTTCAAACCTCACTGCTAAAGCCAGAAAGTGGGGATGTCTCAGAACAGCTGAGAGAAAAACTCCTAAAACCAGGGAGGTTAGTAAGTAGGCTATTAGAATATCAGAGCCATGGATTGCCTGTGGACACTTCCCAATACTCCTCACTTAAGCTTTCAGTCAGCAGACATAAATGCCAAGAAAAATTCAAAGCCTAGGTCCCTCATAAGCTGGGTATCCTGATGGGTATCTTCCCCCACATTAAGCTGGACATAGAAGGAGCTGTACCCTCAGGGTCTAGATCTTAACCCACCTTCTTCCCCCAGTCCTAGAGGACTTCAGAGAAGCCCTAGTACTAAGGCAAGGCAAAGAAGAAAAAGGCAAGTATAAAATATTGTTAAGAAGAAATGGCTGCACATCAGCCTTCCCTCAGATTTGCAGCCCCTTTCTAAAATTAGTCAAAGAACATTAAGTCTACACCTTCATTTAAGGTCATCGGTGACTTTCAGTAACTCCAGGGACCTGGGAGACAGAAACATGAAGCTTCTCTGTAGGAGGGCATATCTATCTGACACCCAGTGAAAGTACCCCAACAAGTGATTAGTCAGGGGCATTGACTGGCAAGTAGTAAAAAATCCTACAGAAATCACACCATCATTTCATGAGTTGCAGAGAAGATGTTTGATAAAACTCAGTTATGACAAAAGCTCTAAAACTGAGAATATCTGGGAATGTTTCTTAAAGTAACCTATTTGTCAGGGTAGACCAGGTCAGTCGACCATAACAAATCCCCCAATTTTAAGAGCTTAGCACATTTAAGAACGTTTCTCTCTCATCAGATAAATCCCATGTAGATCCTGAAGGGCTACAGGGCAGATCCCTGCCCAGCTGTGTCTCAGGAATCCCAGTAGTCTCTGCCCATGACTTTGCATCCTTAATTTCAGCTTTCAGATTCACTCTAAGAGTTGGAGGATCAGCAAGAGTCTTTATGGCCAAGTCTAGATGAGCTGGACATCACTTCCACCCACATCCCATTGACTACAGTTAAGTGAGATCACAGAAACGCAACCTAATTTCAAGAAGAACAGATATATTAGCTTGCAGTATGCCCAGAAAGAGGGGAAAACAGGGTTTTAATGAACACATGGCACTGTCTTTGCCACAACTGAAAAAGGATAGCGACAGAAAACTTGCAGTAGACATCATATGTAATACTGAAACTCAAAAGCTTTTCCTCTGATAGTGGCAATAAGGCCCCCTAACACCACCTCTATTTGGTATCATGCTAGAGCTCTTCAGTGGTGCAATGAGAAAAACAAAAGGCAGAGGGATTGGGAATGCAGCAAATTTGTCAGTATTTTCAGATGGTATATTTAGGACACAGAAAATTCAAATGACTGTACAAATAAACAATTAGAATAAGAGAGTTTAGCAAGGTTACTAGATATGCATTCAGGATGCCTAAATCATATGTCTATATATTAACAAGAAACAGAATACAAAGTATATTTTAAATCCAATTTATAGGGGCACCTGGGTTGCTCCATGGGTTAAGCCTCTGCCATCAGCTCAAATCATGATCTCAGGGTCCTAGGATCAAGCCCCACATTGGGATATCTGCTTGGCAGGGAGCCTGCTTCCCCCTTTCTCTCTCTCTGCCTGCTTCTCTGCCTACTTGTGATCTCTGTCTGTCAAATAAAAAATTCAGTCTTTTAAAGAATGAATAAATAAATAAATTCCACTTATACTGGCATCAAAAAATCAAGTGTCTAGGACAAGTCTTACAAAAGATGCTTAGGCTCTCTATAAGATGAACTGTAAAACTTTATTTATGGATATTTAAGATGATCTAAACCAATGGAAAAATATACGATGCTTGTGGATTGGGCAGCTAACAACTGTAAAGACTTGAGATATCCCTAAGTTGGATTATAAATTTTGTTCAATGCCTATCAGAATTTCAGCAGGTTTTGGGGGGTAAAGGCAAAGGAGAGGTGCTTCATTGGTGGAATCTGACAAGCTCGTTCTGAAATGTATATGGGAAGTACAAAAAGTCAGGAATTGCCAAGCCACTCCTGAAACAGAAGCTGGTGAGAGGATTTGCTTACCAGATACCAAGATGTGTAATAAAGCTATATTAAGCCAAGCAGTGTGCTGTTTCACAGTGCTGGGTAGATAGAGCAAAGAACAGGACAGCAGAGAAGCAGGCCCTTGTACAGATGAGCACTGATGTTCAACACATGGTTGGCAGAGCACAGCAGCAGGGTGGACGAGGGCTTTTTGGTAACCACTGCTGGGATAATGGACTATACAAATGAAAATAATTTCATAGGATTCACATCGTGCACAAAGTTCCAAATGTGAAAAAACAAAACTGTAATCTTTTTATGAGATAATAGAGGAAAATGTCTTCATAACACAAAATGCACTGGCCATAAAGGAAAAAAAAAACAAAACTAAACTAAACTAATAACCCAACCCAACTACATTAAAATTAAGAACTTTCTTTATTTTTCTATTATTTTCAAAGGATTTCATTAAAAAAACAACAGTGAGGCAAGCTATTAAACAAGGGGGTATTTATGACTCCTATAACCAAAGAAGAAAGGCTCATATGTAGAATATGTAAAGAACTCTACTAATCGATGATAAAAAAGCAGACAACTCAAAATTTGGGCAAAAAATTTGAACAGGCACTTTCACAAAAAAAATTAAGCCTTTATATCCTTAATAATATATACAATCTTTAATAATATACACAAATAAATGCTCAGTATCACTAGTGAGCAGCAAAATGAACTTTAAAACAACAGTGAAATTTAATTGCACATCTCCCAGATTGGGTAGATCCTGACTGTAACCTTCTGTGGCATGGCTTAGGCCAAATGAAACTCTCCTGCACACCTGGTTAGAGGACAAATAGCTACAATAAATATATAAATAAAATATAATATGGCCATAAAAACACAAAACACATGTGGATTGAAAGAGAGTTATAAAGTATATCCTGCTTTCATCATCACCTAGATTAAGACACAAACACTTTGGACACACCAGATATTCCCACCACAAGCCCCATGGGATGGAAGTTAATCACTACTCTTACTTTTTAATAGTAATTCTCTGTCCTGTATAGCTTTACCATGTATTTATGCAGCCTTAAAAAAAACTTAGATTCATTTGTCTTCTGAAACTTACGAATGGAATCAGTCTGAATAGATTCTATTGTTCAGCCTTTTACACTTTATGTAAATGAAATTCATATAATCCAACCAGTCTTATTGCTGCATAACCTTCCATTGCAAGATTATATACTTGGTTTGAGTCTGGCTTTGGACACCTGCCCTATGACTCAGCAGGTCCACTCTTGGATGTGTGTCCTAAGATATGCATGGCTCTTTGCACAGGGAGACTTGGGGAAAAATGTCCTTAGCAGCACCATTTGTAATTGTCCATAGCCGGACTCCAACTAAGTCCATCAACAGTAAAAGAGATCAATTATTTAGCAACTGTACTGTATGGGTGGCTCACACTGGCACATGTCACTATCAACAACCCCGCCCAACTTCACCAAGTTAGAAAATATAATTGACTAATGATCCCATTTCACATACAGAAAATCTGAACTTTAGATTACTACGTATTTTATTTTTCCACATAGGTTGGTAATTGCCAAGGGTGCATTAGGGTGTGATGGAGCTGGAGACCCCACCCAAGGCTCTTGGGGTCCTGCTCAGACTCTTTCCATACTGGTTCTCTGTAGCTTCTGCCATGTCACTCTCATTCTGAGCTTGAAGTGTTCCATTCTCCAGTCCCTGAGCCATACTGCATCACTCATCAGCACGATCCACATCTTTCCCAAAGTAGGCCTTCCCATTCTTCCTAGACCCACCCCTTCACATCCCCTTCCCACCTCCCACCTATCTTATCCATGCTCCAGGCCTTCCCTTCATCTTTGATTCACAAGACCCCCTATTTGGGTTTAAGAAACTGCATATCACTGTTGCCCCAATCCATGATTAGAGGATGATGGTGCCTCTGTGTTCTGACCCTAACTGTCCACCCTAACTGGGCACGCTGTCTGGCCACCCCTTCACAACCCGGCTCTCAGGAGAAGTATGATTCAGGACTGTGGCCGACTGGAGAAGCACATGATGACTCGGGCAGCATATACCCTTGCCTGAGGGAACCAACCCAACAGGAGAGAATGGCCAAGTCTGCCCCCACTCAGAATGAGGCCCAGGGAGTTTCCAGGCATCCAGGTGGTCATTGTTGGCACATAACACACACCCCTGCTCTCCCTCACCTAGGAATGTACCAGGTGATTGGGGGTATCATCTCTCCTGTCAACGACCACTACAGGAAGCAAGACCTTATGGCTGCCCACCACTGGGTGGCCATGGCCCGACTGGCCCTGCAGACGTCTGACTGGGTCCAGGTAGTCCCCTGTGAGAGCGAGTGGCTGCAGTGGATTGAGATGGTGAAGGTGCTGAGGTAAGAGCAGGGCATGGTTTTGTGTGAGGACCGGGGGTCATGGGACACATCTGCAGAGCCCTGCGGGTGAAAGTAGAGACCAAGTACAAAGTAGAGCTTCAGCCAGGCTTGCTCAGGCAAAATACCAGAAGTGCTTCCTTACAGAGGGAGAGACACACACAGACCCACTCTCAAGGAGGGCCAGAGTGAAAACAGTCACAACCCACTGCTTTTCAGGATGCACTTTCTGGAAATGCCCAATCTCATTTCAGAGGGCTGTCTCCTCGGGCTCCAGTGTGGCCACCTAGTAGCTGTGAGATGAGGTACTTAACATTCTGAGCCACATTTCTCTCTTGCAGAATGGGGACAATAAAACCCAATGAGGGCTTTTTTAAGTGTAAGGAAATTTCCTGTCCCAGAACCCCATTAGAGGATTCACTAAGTGGGACCTTCAATTTGTCATCACTGACTAGGTTGAAAACCCCATCTACCTCATAAGCCATCTTTTCTAATTGTACAAATCCTGGGCTCTATAAATCTTGACTTTTATGTAAAATTGAAAAAAAGAAGGCTATAAATCTAGAAAGTTGCTGGGGACCTTTTTTTTTTTTTTCTTTTGGAACTGCTGTTAGTACCCAGCCAAAGTAATTGGTTGTTTGAAAGCCTTGGGAGGCCTGGGAGCTGGGGTTTTAGGTCACTGACTTGGCTCTGGGAAAGGGTCCTGGGAGTTTACTGTAAAAGCAGGAAGCCTCGTCCAGCCTGGGGGTCAGAGGGGACTGGGAGGTGGGCCTGTCTCTCGTGGACAGCAGGCTCTGCTGAAGGGAATGTAGACTGGGCGCTGTGTCTCCTCTCTCTCTGGAAGCAAGAGGAATGTCAGGGTACAGAAAGCCCAAGGGACAAGGTCCAGTAATTGGCAGACCTGTTCCTCATAAATCAATTTAGGTTTTCATTTTTTACTCATCTTCACAGTCACTTGTTTGAAAACTGTTTACCATTTTCTTAGAGTAAACATAAATATTCAGTTATAGATCTTGGCTCTGATTATTTGCCTTTTTCTTGGGAAAGAACCAGCTAGAAGCATTCAGTAGCAATTCAGTGCTACTTCAGAACCCCTTGCCAAATTAAAATAATAGCAAATATGAAATGATGATTAGAATGCATGCTCTTTTTATATCATAAAGAATAAATTTAACCTAGATCATCCCTTCAAACATAACTTATTAAAAAAGAATCAATACACTGCAATCTATTAAAATTAAATCTTATGATCTATGAAGCAAAGAACTAAAAACAAACAGGAAGCCCCCAATTCAGAAAATTATTATTACATATCTATTTGAATGGTCAAAATCCAAGCATGACACCACCAACTTCTTTGGGGCACTGCGTGAATTAAATAAGATGATGTGGACAAAATACCTGGTTTATGGTAGGTTCTTAATAATGTTACTTACCTTCCCTGCCTAGCCAACACTGGCCCAGAATTTATCCTCAAGATAGATAAGCCATTCCTGGATAAAAAGGAACTGACCTCAGAACTATGTAATATTGTTGCTGCTTCTGCTGCAAAATGCAGGTGTGAGCTGAGATTTTAGTGAACATGTGCTTTCTCTTTTTTTACTCTATCCTTTAGTGCAGTGTCTCTCAGTCCTGGCTGCACCTTGAATCACCTAGGGAGCTTTCAAAAGTACCAAAGCCTGAGTCTCATCCCAGAGACTTGGATGTCACTGGTCTGGGGTGGGGCATCAGAATTTTTAAGGGTTCCCTAGTGATTCTAATGCTTAGCTGGGATTGAGGTCACAGCCTCAGTCACAAATTATGTGAACCAGGTTCATGATTAGTACCAATATTCATCCAAACCAGTGGTCCATGGCTATCGGAATCATCTGGGAAGCTTTTTTTTTTTTTTTAAATGCTCATCTCCCCGCCCCCAGGAATGATTTGTGGGTGTGGTCTAGGTATGGTATTATTTTTTTAAATGTCTCCAAATAATTGATTTTATGCAGCCAGGGTTGAAAATCCACTGATACAAACAGACAACACAGTTTTTCCAATAACTGATTCCATTTTTTCCCCAACATTTAGAGTGAGCTTCTTAGAAAAGGGGTGGGGGCTGGGAGGTTGGGGGATCCAGGTGGTGGGTATTATGGAGGGCATACATTGCATGGAGCACTGGGTGTGGTGCAAAAACTATGAATTCTGTTACTCTGAAAAGAAATGAAATTAAAAAAAAGAATATAAAAAAATAAAATTTGATTGTTAATGTTTTCCAAAAATTGTCCAAAGAATTTTTTATTTTAAGATTGAAAATCTGGTAATTGTAAACTTAGGTGATTTTAGAAGTGTGGTAGTAATCCACCCAAACGTTTGCTCCATTTAGTATATTCCTGACAGAGTCAACAGGAGATTTTCATCACAGGGACAAATAGTTTCACTATGTCAAATGTCACTATGAAGTAAATTCTCAGTAGAGTTCATTGAGGATTATTTTTCTCCTTAGGTTGCTTAGTTTTACTCTTTAAAAAAAATTCTAGGCCAGCTTTCATGCTTTTAGGACATTTGATAATTTACTTTGCTTACTTTCTGCTGTCAGGGGAGGTCCTTAGTCACAATGCCATTTGATGTGGTCCATCATCATCGTTACCATCACTACTGTCATCTCACTGACCTCTTTGCAAGCGTGACCTTACGCTATCCTCCTTTTACAGATGAAGAACCAGGTTCAGAGAGGTTAAGTCAATCAAAGTCACAAATGAGTGGCAGAGCCCCATCTGAGTCTGAAGCCACACTTATGGTCCTACTTCAACCAGAGATCTACTGGTGGGCACACAGTGGGGCTGACTCTGTTCCTTCCACAGGGACCCTATGACCAGGCATGCCTGGACTGTGAAGGACATGGAGAACTCATTCCAAGGGTCATCCTTCAGGCCCAGGGCTGGGCACACTAGGGCACCACTCAGGCAGACAGGAGGAAGCCAAAGGCACTGCCCCACAGAGGTCCAGTGTAGGTCTGTGAGGAGAATATTCACACATCAGAGTTAAGAGAACCAGCTAATGTTCAAAGTAGGGTCAACTTGAACTAGGATCTTCAAGGTAAGTACAATAAAATGACAGACACCACCTTAACTGATCACCTGTCTGTGCCAGGCTTTTCTAGGTAGGTTAATATCTAGTCACCTCAGCAACTCTGAGAAGTAGGTGGGTTTAGTCCCATTTTACAGATGGGGAAATGGAGGTTCTGAAAGGGTCAGTAACATCCACAGACTCCTACAGTTAGAAAGTAGAGGTGAGACTTACACCTACTTCAGTACGGTGCAAGATTCCAGACTAACTGGGAGTGAATTCTCAGACTTGAAGCTTACCAAAACCAAAGCAGACAATAATGGAAACATAGACCCTAAGAAGGCTCACCTGAGTCTCTGAGATCATTAGAAAGGACTAAGGACCAGAATTAAATGTATTTATTGGTTGACTTCTTCCATTGTTCCTGAATTCAGTGGATTTTAAGTAAGCAATTCCTGAGAACTAAGACTATAAGGATGAATTAAATGAGCTCACCATTCTCAGAAAAACTGGTAATGCTGACTGGGCCCTTTCTGTGGATGGGCCGGTGCTAAGCTGCTCCATTAATCCTCAGTGCAGCTCACAGTGGTCAGTGTGGTCTTCATCCCCCATTCTACAGATGAAGAAACTGGAGGCAGATTGCTTAATGAAACTTGACCATTCTCATACACAAAGATAAACTCAAAATGGATGGAAAACCTCAATGTTAGACCAGAATCCATATCTTTATTTTTTATTTGTCTCCTCAAAAAATGGTGCTGGGAAAAATTGGACAACTATTTTCAGCCAGCCCCCAGCCAGCCCAGAGGAACAGAGCATGTTGGGTGAGCGCAGATGGGCAGGACAGTGACATTGTGTTGGCATTCCTATACTGACACTTGCCAGGACGTTGCAAGAGCTGCTCAGTGGCTAGCATGGTTGTCCTGGTAGGAGAGTAGGATGTAAAAGCCATCTGTGCATCCCCCATAAATCCACCACCCATCCAGACAACCTGCTCTTATCCACCCATAGAACATATCATGAACAATGTGTGCCTGCAAATGGCTGTGACTCTCTGTGGTGAGTGAGTCCCTGAAATTCATTATCACACATTATCTATAGAAATAAAGATATGGATATTGCTTTTGTGACGAAATCTGAGCCCAGAATCTCTCAGAATCCAGGAGAAGGGAAGAAGGAGTCTATTTGGGCCGGGGGACCTAGGGGATTAAGGCTGGGCTGGGAGAATTTGGGAGACAAAGCCACCAGTGCCAAAGCAGAGAGACGACATGGGACGATTGGATTGCAGGGGGAAAGGGTACAGACTGGGCTGGGAAAAGACATTAAGATGCTGAGGCTAGATGGTCAAGGGCCTCAGATGACAAGGAAGAGAAGGAAACTAGAATTTATGAGGGAGTATGTTCCCAAATCCTCAAAATTACGTTAAATGGGGATTGCTCAGATCACACAGGTAGGAAATGATGAGCCTGGAATTCAAGAGCAGTCTGACTCTAAAATCCAGGTGTGTTATTGCACTGGATTCTGTCAGTCCAGGGACAGTGGGCACTGCAGACCATGAAGGAACTTCACAGATGAGATGGGTGTTCACAAAGATTATTATAATGCAATTTGGAATGGGTTTTTGGTCCCTAAATATGCTCCCAGCCTATCTTTTCTCCTTTTGGAAGCACAAAACTTCCAGGGGCTGTTTAAAAAGCCTATTCACCCTCCAGTGCTTCTAAGGGGACAGGCACTAGATGGAGGCCTTACACCCAGCCCTGAGGTGATTGGGGGCCCTGGCCTGCCTGCCCCATCCCTGCCAACCTTCCCTGGGAGGCCCCCTCTCCCTAAGCCAGGTCAGCACAGCCTTGCTCTATATTTGTTCTCAGGGTGGTCTTCAGAGGCCTGGGTCATGTGGTTCCTGGAAATCAATGTGTGTTTGACTAGCTGCCTCCCTTCCATCCCTCATTGTATAATTCTTCCCCAAGAACACAAAAATTTTGGTCTGCAAGATTTGTTCTTTTTAAATCTGGCTGGGGCCTCACTAAGATGCATTAATCTTTAACTGTTTATAGATTTTTTTTCTGCTTGGAATATATCCCCTGTGCTTTCATTTCACATGGGAATTCAAGTCTGCTTCCATACTGAAGATGACTTAAGGAGACATATTTTCTTTCTGGGATTTTCTTTTGTGGGCTTACCTAGCACATCAAGCAGGCCAAGTTCCCCATAGATCTTTGCCTCATTTGGGAGACAGTAGCTAGCTAAGACCTTGGGCTTTGGGTCAAACAGAACCAGACATGCATTCAGTCCCCAGCCCTGACACTCCAGCCATGTGACCTCAAGGAAATCACAGAACCTCTCTAAATCTCATTTTCTCTGAAAACCAACACCCAGTGGAGTCATATCTTGCCCAGGGTGCTATAATCAGCACAACATATGTAACAGTCTTAACAATCACTTCTGAAAGCCCTCAGCACTGCAAGACGTCATCTCCTCTCCCACCCCTCTGACCCCTCACCCTTTTCTGTCTCTACTCTTCTTGCAAGGGCAGCTGCCTGCTCCTTCTCTGTCTACTAAGTCAACCTGTCAGGTCCACCGGCAAGCCTCCCCTTCACCCAACGCTGCTGATCAACTCGTGAGAAGACCCAGGGTAAAGTCTGCAAAACCACTATCTTCCTTAGAAGGCAGGAAAGGGGAAAAAGTTGTAAATACATAGAGCTCATTTTTTTTTCAAATTCATTACTGGCCAAAAATATTTTAAGTGTCATCACCCAAATAAGAAAAGGACTGCTCACTCTTTGGCATCGAAACCCTCCCCAAATGGAAAGGCAAACTGCTCTGAGATACCCTTTTTCAACTATCAAAAAGCCAAGCTTTTGACAACATAGTCCATTAGTGAGGAAACAGACATGTCCACATGTCGATGCTGGAAATGGTTCAAGCTCAGGGAGGAAAACTAGCAACATCTAGTGAGAGCATTTCAAGAATTTATCCTTTGACAGAGCAATCCCAACTCTCAGAATCTATCCTAAAGACCCATTCACAAAAATAGAAAAATACTTAACCTGTTCATAGCAGCACTCTTTGTTGCAGCATAAGGCTGGGAACAACGGTGAGCAGGGGATGGGTTCCAGAAGCAATGGCTCAGCCATACAATAGAGCATTGTGCCACCAGAGAAGGGTAGGAGGAAGCTCTCCCTGTAATACTGTGAGTGCTTTTAAATTAGAAAAGAAAAAGAAAAAAAAAAAAAGGATAGGTGCATCTGGGTGATTCAGTCAGCTAAGTGTCCTACTATTGTTTCTGCTGAGGTCATGATCTCAGAGTCCTGAGATTGAGCCCCGCGTCAGGCTGTGCAGTGAGTGTGGAGTCTGCTTGTCCTTCTCCCTCTGCTCCTCCCTCCCTCTCTTTGTCATTCAAATAAATAAATAAAATCTAAAAAAAAGGATATAATAAGCCACTATTTATCTAAGAAAGGGAAAGCAAGGCTACATAATATATTTATGTTTATATTTTTTAAAAAAAATTAAGCAGGCCCCATGCCCAGCACGGAGACCAGGGTGGGGTTTGAAATCACCATCCTGAAATCACGACCTGAGCTGAGATCAAGTGTCAGATGGTCAACCAACTGAGCCACACCGACACTCTGATATTTCTATTTTTACATGAGAAGATAGGGGTGCCTGGGTGGCTCAGTGGGTTAAAGCCTCTGCCTTAGGCTCAGGTCATGATCCCAGGGTCCTGGGATCAAGCCCTGCATTGGGCTCCCTGCTCAGTGGGGAGCCTGCTCTCCCCCACCCTCTCTGCCTGCCTCTCTGCCTACTTGTGATCTCTCTCTCTGTCAAATAAATAAAACCTTTAAAAAATTTAAATGAGAAGATAGGCCATGAAAAAGATATATACCAAGCAATGGCAATGTCTGAAACTTGTTTGGATCTTTATTCAAACAAACTAAAAAAAAAAAAATACATGAAATAGGTGAACACTTTCTTGATGTTTGATGATATTAAGGAATTGTATTACTTGTTTTTAGTTGTGATAATCATGTTGTGTTATTGTTTTGATGAGAATATCTATTAGAGATATTTCTCAAAATGCTTCCAAATGAAATAAAATGGGCATATGTGGTCTTTGCTTCAAAATAATTTTAGAAATGGGAGGGGCAGGTGGGAATATAGATGAAACAGGATAAGCCATGAGTTAATATTTGTTGAAGTTGGTAGTGAACCCATTGGAGTTCCATATACAATTCTCTCTATGTTTATGTATGTTTAATATTGTCCACAACAAAACAGCTGGGAAAGCAAAAAAGAGTGAGAGAGAAGGAAGGGAAAGGAAGGGGAGGGAAGGGGAAGGGAAGGAAGGAAATGGAAGTGTAAAGAAGACCTCCCATGCAGTGTGTGTCACAATCTGTAGAAACAATTGTCATGTGTCCATCAAAGGTGGCTGACCAACTCTGCAGAGCCATTTCCTGGACAGAAGTAAATCCCCAGACTAACCCCACAAAGTGTGTGGAAGTGTTTGCAGCGTGTAGACATGGTGTGCCATTTGCATATTCATGAATGCATCAAAGAAGAACATCCTCAGTGGACCCTGGAGCTCCTAAGCCCCTGTGGCCTCTTGACAAACCCGCTAACTCCTCAACACAGCCAATGCAGGGAAGGTAGCTTTGCCAGGCCCCTTTCATCCCTCCAGACATTAACCTCACAGATGGCATTACGAGAGCTCAGGGATTGGAGTGGGTTTATTCTCCATAAAATAACTCCAGAAACATATTTGAACACAGGAAAGGGAAGATTTTTTTTACAAGTTACCAAAATAAAATGAGCCCTTTAGAAGAGAAGCAGGGGTGTGATGTCAGATGAGGAAGGTTTTGTTTATAAGCATGAACGAGGAGTATGTGGCCACTGGACCCCTGCTGAGACACTCAAGTATCTGGGTGCAGAAGCCCTGCAAAGAGGGTGTGGATGAGTCTGGAAGGCACACTCTGCCCCAGCTTCTTGCAAGGAGCATCTTTTGGGGAAGGGACAGAGCCTCAGAGTCTGTTCCTGGGCACTCTGCTCCAAGCCCTTCACCGCAAGGAAGCTCTGCTGCCCTGACAACTGGGGACATCCGGCAAGCAGCTTGACCTCTCAGTGATGAGGGGACAGGATTGCCCACCATGCAGGGTGAGTATAAGTATTGTGGCAATCGATGAATCATTTCATGGAGATGGCTCCCTGAGCTCTAATTTATCCCCATGGAGCAGACTGACCCACTGAAGAATGAAAGGCACATTTGCTCCCTAGCTCCTCTGAGCTCTCCTGTCCCCCAGGAGCTCACCCTAGGGGCCCTTGGATCTCTCCTGTCCTCCCTCCCTCCACCCCAGGATTGCTCACTCTACCCACCAGTGCCACTGTATACATGCACAGCTCCTAGGTGGTTCCCCACTGCCTGCTTCCTCTTCTCCATGCTCTTGATAGCTCTTTGGGATCACTCCTGGATCTCCGCTGCTAGGGAATGAAGCAAGCCCAATTAGGATGTTGTAGAGTGCTTACAACCCTCTCCCTTTCAGTCTTAACAAGACTGCTCCTTCCTCTGCATTCCTTTGTTCCCATCTCTCCTCCCTTCAGATCCTGGCTGTTGCTAAGATCCAGCTGGAGCCTCACCTCCTGCAGAAATCCCTCACCAACTGCCAACTCCACACAGACTCTCCACTCTTCTTTATACACCCTTCTCCGTTACTCTCTTTGCTTTTCACATTCCAAGTGATAGCACCCCAGACAAAAAGAAACTCCAAAACGTAATGAATAATGAATTAAATCAAGCAGGACAGAGAGGGCTGAAAAAGGATAACTGTGATGATCCCTAATGATTTGTGCACTTCTCCCCTCAACTCATTGGATTGATCTTAAGGTTCCAGAAGGGGGCGTAGGCCAGCACCCTCTCTCCCTTGCCTTTCCCTCACTCTTAAGTCTCCCCTGGCTCAAACAGCAGTGTATCTGGACTATACACCATGTCAGGTCCCTCTTTATCCATTGTCTCCTTAACTTTTCACTTCCTTAAGAGGCAGGTAGTCAGAGTCTCCCCATTTTACAGGTGTGGGATCTGAGACACAGCAAGGATAAGCCACTTTTCCCAAGATCACTCAGCTAGACAGTGACACATTCAGCTTCAAACCAAGCATTGTGCCTCTAAACCCTACCCTCACCACTGCCCCCAGCTGCAGAGAACAGCACAGCCAGCAGGGTCCACACTTGGGAGAACCCTCGGGGGAGGAGACACAAAGGGCAGGAGTCTACCAACCCACCAGGGGGACAAATGCAGCATAGGCTGAACTAATGGCTAGCCAGCTAGCTTCAAAGAGTGCGGTCACATGAGCAGGAAATGTACAAAGTGGCCAGATGTTGGTCTTTGGGATGGGTGGGGGAGGGCCAAACAGATAAGGAGGACATGCCTCTCTGCCTAGAGCATGAAGGGACTGTGATGGGCATGGCAGAGAGCCAGAATGGACTGGGCCCCTGCTTTGGGCCAAGTGCTCTGCTGGGCATTTGGCATAAGCCATCTCAAGAGACTCAGCACAAAGAGAGAGAGTTGGGGAACATGAGAAATCCAGCTGCCTGAGCTGGATTTCAAGGGAGCAGGAAGAAGAGTTTAGACTAGGTTGGGTGACCAAGAAATGACCAGTTCATTATTTAAGCATTAGGCTGATTCTCTGTTCTGGTAGGTTTGGTAGACAAGGAAACTCAGAGCCATGGCTGGCCCTGAGTGATACCACAGAGAACCCAGTCCATGCCAGGTCCACCCATCCATCAGACTGAGCCACAGGGACTCATTCCTTTACCTTCAGGTGGGACAGAGCTGGGATAAGTTGTCCTAGCTGTCCCCCTGCAACAGACCCTCAGCTGGTAGGGAGGGACACAGAGCCGGGGTCCGTGCAAACAACTGATGGCCTGAGAATCCCAGAGGCAGATGAGAAAAAGACAGGGAACTGGCTTGAGAGGAGTACAGCTGTCTAGAACAATGGTTCTCAGCCAGGGATGATTTTGCACCCCTCTCTCAGGCATTTGACAATGTCTGGAGACATTCTTATGGGATGTGCCAAAGGGATCTAGTGGGTAGAAGCCAAGAATGCTGGTCCATAGGACAGCCCACCACCACCACTGCCAACAGAGAATTCTGTGACCCCCAAATGGACAGCCATACCATGGTTGAGAAACCCTGATGGAGAGCAAGCTAGGTGAGAGGGGCTTAAATCCAAGCCTCTCCCTGGGATGGGGCTGCCCCTACCCTAAAGAAGAGGCATCCTCAGACTCAGCCAGCCACAGTATGAGGACTAACATGAGCCCTAGGCTGGAGGTGGGGGAGGGGGCCAAAGAGGAAGCAATGGCAGTGCCAGGGGAGGAAGAGAAAGTACCTGCTATCACATAGGGTTTGATTTGAGCAAATGTAATTTATAAGAGATAGTTCTTCTTTAATGGAGGGTCAAAGAGTCATCTCCTCACTGACAAAGCAGAGGTTTGAAAGCACTATGACATACCCACCAGTGGGAAAGGAAATGTGGTCAAAGATCTTCATTGTGAAGCTGTTTCTAACAGCAGAGGATTGGAAACAACACAAATACCCATCAGTGCTGGACAAGCTAGATAAACAATGGAATGCCCTGCAAAAGAATGGCATTTTCTAAGTATAGAAATAGAAAGGTCTCCATAATATATTTAGTAAAAAATGCAAAGTGCATAACACTGTGGAGTACTGTGTGGCCATTGGATGAAACAGAAGGAGAAAAACATCTGTGGTGTATTGATCATTGCTTACTTTGCATAAAGCAGGGGATCTCAGACTTCACCCAGCCTCAGAACCACCCCCCAGAGGGCCTTTTAACTCATACTTACTTCAATATCATCACAAATTTGCTATTATTTGGGGGAGGGATGTGGAAAGTACCCACTTTCCTTGCCCAAAGTGCAACTGCCCCACTTTCCTGACCATGGCCGCCCACCAGCCCGACTGGGACAGGGGCATGGGACTTCAGACAAAGGCCAGTTAAGTGGCCTCTTTCCTGATCACTCCAGCAAAAGCCAGGAGACTGTCTCTTAACCCTCAAGTGGCTGCTGAATGTGAGAACTTCAAGGCATTGGAAGGAATCCTGCAAGAACCCAGGAGTTGGGACCAATAAAGCTCCCTCACCCCCATCTCCTCCTTCTTTGGGAGGCAATCTGAATGAAGGTGACCTCAGTCCAGGGAAAATCCTGGCCCTAGAACAAACCAGTCCCTGCCCCGCCCATATGAGGGGGGAGGAGCGATGGCTGAAAGGGAGCTTCCCCTGAGCTCTGTGCAAGCCTGGATTCCAGCTGTTGCTGCCCAGCAGAGTGTCCTGCCCCCAAGGGCACACATTTCAGGTCTTCCCAGGACCTGGACTGCATCCTGAGCAGCTGTGCTCACAGAGCCCAGAGCTGCTCCTGTCTGGTCCGTGGCCATTCCCCCAGTAGCCCCCTGAAATACCTGTTGACTTCACCTGGTACTGGAAGATTCTGGCCAAGGAGAATTTCGAAGAATACATGCCCATGCTCCTTAAGCAGCTACCTGGGACACTTGGCCTGGGGCGCCCTGACCAGACACTCAGGGGCCAGCGGTGTGCTCCCTAGATCCCTCCAGGGCAAGGCAGCTGCCTGCTTCCCTGGGGCCAGCCTCTGCTCTGAGCACAGGGCAGAGAAAGGGGCTGGGCCACCAATGCTCCAGATGGGAGGGTGGGTGTTGTTAGAGCTAATTAGTAGTAAACATCTGATAGTTGGCTCTAGACTTGGATAACTTCATTAGGAAAGCTGGGTTTACATTGCTAGATTTGTTTTCAAAGGGTTAGCATAAGGGCACATAAGGGCAGAAAACTTTGTTGCAAAAAACAAACAAACAAACAGAACTTGTTTTTCCCTAAGACAGAGCTAAGTGAGCAGGGAAACTCAAAGATCCTGCCACGGGGGAGGAGCTGGCTCCTGGGGCCCTGCTACCCTCCAGACAGTTCTCTGAATTTTCCTGCCAACGTTCAGGCCCTCTCTTCCTGGGCACCCCCTGCAGATGTTCAGAGCAATTCATCCTAGTGCAACAGAGTATACCTCCTTCTCGAGTGCACAAGGAACATTCTCCAGGATAGATCACATACCAAGTCAAAAACCAGTTGTCCTCTGGTACACAAAGATTGAGATCATACCCATGCATTTCTCAGACCACATGGCTTAGATACGTGAAAACCAAAGGGAAACATTTGGAAGGGCCACAAATACATGGCGGCCAAGGAACATCAGACTAAGGAATGAATGGGACAACCAGAATATTAAGAAGACTATTTAAAATACTTGGAAGTGGGAGGAGGAGTCAAGATGGTGGAGAAGTAGCAGGCTGAGACTACATCAGGTAGCAGGAGATCAGCTAGATAGCTTATCAAACCATTGCGAACACCTACAAATCCAATGGGAGATCAAAGAGAGGAAGAACAGCAATTCTGGAAACAGAAAATTGGCCACTTTCTGAAAGGTAGGACTGGCGGAGAAGTGAATCGAAAGCGACGGGAGGATAGACCGCAGGGGAGGGGCCGGCTCCCGGCAAGCGGCGGAGCAATGGAGCACTAAATCAGGACTTTTAAAAGTCTGCTCCACTGAGGGACATCACTCCAGAGGCTAAAGCGGGGTGAAGCCCGTGTGGGGTTAACATGGCCCCAGGTCCTGCAGGGTCACAGAAGGATCAGGGGTGTCTGAGTGTCGCAGAGCTAGCAGGTATCGGAGTGGGGAAGCCGGCTACAGAGACAGAGCCAAGGAATGAGCTCTCAGTTCCGGGTTACCTTGAACCAGTCACAGGCTGGGTGAGCTAGGCGCGCGGCCAGAGGCCAGGGAGACGGGAGTGGCTGGGGCTTTTCTCTGAGGGTGCTCCGAGGAGTGGGGCCCCAAACTCTTGGCTCCTCCAGGCTGGAGATTGGGAGGTCGCCATTTTCATTCCTGTCCTCTGGAACTCTACGGAAAGCGTTCAGGGAACAAAAGCTCCCGAAAGCGAAACCAAGCGGATTACTGAGCCCAGCCCTTGGTAAGGGCAGTACAGCTCTGCCTTGGGCAAAGACACTTGAGAATCACTACAACAGGACCTTTCCCCAGAAGATCAACAAGAAATCCAGCCAAGACCAAGTTCACTTAACAAGGAGAACAGCAGAACTCCAGAGGAGGAGAAAGCAAAGCGTGGAATTCATGGCTTTCTCCCCATGATTCTTTAGTCTTGCAGTTAATTTAATTTTTTCTTTAATTTTATTTTTTTCTTTTTCTCTTTTTCTGCTAATTTTTTTAAACTTTTATCCTTTTCTTTTTTTAACATTTTTAACTAGTTTATCTTAACAATACCTTTCAAAAAATAATAATCTTTCTTGAACATTCATTATTATAGTCATATTTTATCCTTCATAGTATTTAACTTTATATTTTGTATTCACATAAGGGTTTTTTCTTCTAAAAAAATTGGGGTAAACTTCCTCTAGTGGATCAAAATAAACTCCAAATCTAGCTCTGGGCTTCTTCTAGTCTCCAGCCTGAGACAATTCTCCCCACTTTCTTTTTCTTTATTCTCCCAACCAACTTAATCAACTCCTTTTTTAAGAAATTAAAAAGAATTTTTTTTCATCTTTATAGGCATATTCCATCCCTTTACTGTGTTTACCCTTATATACATTTTTCATTCTTTAAAATTTTGGGAGGTACTTTTTTCTAAGAGACCAAAATTCCCCACAATTAAATGGGTGATCCTGTTCTAGTCACCAGTCTAATATATATGTATATATATATATATATATATATATATATATATATACATATATTTCTTTTTTTATTTTTTCTGTATTTGTTTTCTTTATTTGTTGTTTTTTTTAATTTTTTTTTCTGAACTTCTTTTTATCCCCTTTCTCCCCCCCCACCCACAATTTGGGGTCTCTTCTGATTTGGTTAAAGGGGATTTTCCTGGAGTCTTTGCCACTCTTTTAGTATTTTATTTGCTCCTTCATATACTCTTATCTGGAAAAAATGACAAGGCGGAAAAACTCACCACAAAAAAAAGAACAAGAGGCAGTACCAAAGGCTAAGGACCTAATCAATACAGACATTGGTAATATGTCAGATCTAGAGTTCAGAATGATTCTCAAGGTTCTAGCCAGGCTCAAAAAAGGCATGGAAGAGATTAGAGAAACCCTCTCTGGAGATATAAAAGCCCTTTCTGGAGAAAAAAAAAAAAAAAGAACTAAAATCTAACCAAGTTGAAATAAAAAAAGCTATTAATGAGTTGCAATAAAAAATGGAGGCTCTTACTGCTAGGATAAATGAGGCAGAAGAAAGAATTAGTGATATAGAAGACCAAGTGACAGAGAATAAAGAAGCTGAGTAAAAGGGGGTCAAACAGCTACTGGACCATGAGGGGAGAATTCAAGAGATGTGACACCATAAGATGAAACAACATTAAAATAATTGGGATTCCAGAAGAAGAAGAAAGAGAGAGGGGAGCAGAAGGTATATTGGAGAGAATTATTGTAGAGAATTTCCCTAATATGGCAAAGGTAACAAGCATCAAAATCCAGGAGGTGCAGAGAACCCCCCTCAAAATCAACAAGAATAGGCCACACCCCATCCCCTAATAGTAAAATCTACAAGTCTTGGCGACAAAGAGAAAATCCTGAAAGCAGCCCGGGAAAAGAAGTCTGTAACATACAATGTTAAAAATATTAGATTGGCAGCAGACTTCTCCACAGAGACCTGGCAGGCCAGAAAGAACTGGCATGATATATTCAGAGCACTGAACGAGAAAAACATGCAGCCAAAAATACTATATCCAGCTAGGCTATAATTGAAAATAGAAGGAGAGATAAAAAGCTTCCAGGATAAACAAAAACTGAAAGAATTTGCAAACACCAAACGAGTTCTACAGGAAATATTGAAAGGGGTCCTCTAAGCAAAGAGAGAGCCTAAAAATAGTAGATCAAAAGGAACAGAGAAAATATATAGTTAGAGTCACGTTACAGGCAATACAATGGCACTAAATTCATATCCCTCAATATTTACCCTGAATGTTAATGGGCTTAATGCCCCAATCAAAAGACACAAGGTATCAGAATGGATAAAAAAACAAAACCCATCAATATGTTGCCTACAAGAAACTCACTTTAGACTCAAAGACACCTCCATATTAAAAGTGGGGGGGTGGAAAACAATTTACCATGCTAATGGACATCAGAAGAAAGCTCGGGTGGCAATCTTTATACCAGATCAATTAGATTTTCAGCCAAAGACTACAATAAGAGATGAGGAAGGGTACTATATCATACTCAAAGGGTCTGTCCAACAAGAAGATCTAACAATTTTAAATATCTATGCCCCTAACGTGGGAGCAGCCAACTACATAAACCAATTAATAATAAAATCAAAGAAACACATAGACAATAATACAATAATAGTAGGGGACTTTAACACTCCCCTTACTGAAATGGACAGATCATCCAAGCAAAAGATCAACAAGGAAATAAAGGCCTTAAATGACACACTGGACCAGATGGACATCACAGATATATTCAGAACATTTCATCCCAAAGCAACAGAATACACATTCTTCTCTAGTACACAAAGAACATTCTCCAGAATAGATCACATCCTGGGTCATAAATCAGGTCTCAACCAGTATCAAAAGATTGTGATAATTCCCTCTATATTTTCAGACCAGAATGCTCTGAAGCTAGAATGCAATCACAAGAGGAAATTTGGAAAGAATCCAAATACATGGACACTAAACAGCATCCTTCTAAAAAATGAATGGGTCAACCAGAAAATTAAAGAAGAATAGAAAAAATTCATGGAAAGAAATGAAAATGAAAACACAACGGTCCAAAATCTGTGGGACACAGCAAAGGCAGTCCTGAGAGGAAAATATATAGCGATACAAGCCTTTCTCAAGAAACAAGAAAGGTCTCATATACACAACTTAAACCTACACCTAAAGGACCTGGAGAAAGAACAAGAAAGAAAGCCTAAACCCAGCAGGAGAAGAGAAATCATAAAGGTCAGAGCAGAAATCAAAGAAATAGAAACTAAAAAACAAACAAACAAACAAACAAACAAAAAACAATAGAACAAATCAACGAAACTAGGAGCTGGTTCTTTGAAAGAATTAATAAGATTGATAAACCCCTGGCCAGACTTATCAAAAAGAAGAGAGAAAGGACCCAAATAAACAAAATCATGAATGAAAGAGGAGAAATCAAAACCAACACCAAAGAAATACAAACAATTATAAGAACATACTATGAGCAACTCTACGCCAACAAATTTGACAATCTGGAAGAAATGGATGCATTCCTAGAGACATATAAACTACCACAACTGAGCCAGGAGGAAATAGAAAACCTGAAAAGACCCATAACCAGTAAGGAGATTGAAACAGTCATCAAAAATCTCCAGACAGGGACGCCTGGGTGGCTCAGTTGGTTAAGCAGCTGCCTTCGGCTCAGGTCATGATCCTAGCATCCTGGGATCGAGACCCACATCGGGCTCCTTGCTCCGTGGGGAGCCTGCTTCTCCCTCTGCCTCTGCCTGCCACTCTGTCTGCCTGTGCTCGCTCTCTCTCTGACAAATAAATAAATAAAATCTTTAAAAAAAATCTCCAGACAAACAAAAGCCCAGAGCCAGACGGCTTCCCAGGGGAATTTTACCAAACACTTAAAGAAGAATTAATTCCTATTCTCCTAAAACTGTTCCAAAAAATAGAAATGTAAGGAAAACTTCCAAACTCATTTTATGACGCCAGGATCACCTTTATCCCCAAACCAGACAAGGATCCCATCAAAAAAGAGAATTACAGCCATATCCTTGATGAACACAGATGTGAAATTTCTCACCATAATACTAGCCAATAGGAATGAACAGTACATTAAAAGGATTATTCACCACGACCAAGTGGGATTTATTCCAGGCCTGCAAGGTTGGTTGAACATCCACAAATCAATCAGTGTGATACAACATATTAATAAAAGAAAGAAGAAGAACCACATGATACTCTTAATAGATGCTGAAAAAGCATTTGACAAAGTACAGCATCCCTTCCTGATCAAAACTCTGCAAAGTGTAAGGATAGAGGGCACATACTTCAATATTATCAAAGCCATCTATGAAAAACCCACCGCAAATATCATTCTCAATCGAGAAAAACTGAAAGCTTTTCTGCTAAGATCAGGAACACGGTAGGGATTTCCATTATCACTACTGCTATTCAACATAGTACTAGAAGCCTCAACAATCAGACAACAAAAAGAAATTAAAGGCATCCAAATCAGCAAAGAAGAAGTCAAACTATCACTCTTTGCAGATGATATGATACTCTATGTGGAAAACCCAAAAGACTCCACGCCAAAACTGCTAGAACTTGTACAGGAATTTAAAAGTGTCAGGATATAAAATCAATGCACGAAATCAGTTGCATTTCTCCACACCAACAGCAAGACAGAAGAAAGAGAAATTAAGGAGTCAATCCCATTTACAATTGCACCCAAAACTATAAGATACTTAGAAATAAACCTAACCAAAGAGGCTAAAAATCTATACTCAGAAAACTATAAAGTACTCATGAAAGAAATTGAGGAAGACACAAAGAAATGGAAAAATGTTCCATGCTCCTGGATTGGAAGAACAAATATTGTGAAAATGTCTATGCTCCCTAAAGCAATCTACACGTCTAATGCAATCCCTATCAAAATCCCACCCATTTTTTTCAAAGAAATGGAACAAATAATCCTAAAATTTATATGGAACCAGAAAAGACCTCGAATAGCCAAAAGAATATTGAAAAAAAAAGCCAAAGTTGGTGGCATCACGATTCCGAACGTCAAGCTCTATTACAAAGCTGTCATCATCAAGACAGTATGGTACTGGCACAAAAACAGACACATAGATCAATGGAACAGAATAGAGAGCCCAGAAATAGACCCTCAACTCTATGGTCAACTAATTTTCAATAAAGCAGGAAAGAATGTCCAATGGAAAAAAGACATCCTCTTCAATAAATGGTGTTGGGAAAATTGGACAGCCACTTGCAGAAAAATGAAATTGGACCATTTCCTTACACCACACACAAAAATAGATTCAAAATGGATGAAGAACCTCAATGTGAGAAAGGAATCTCAAAATCCTTGAGGAGAACACAGGCAGCAACCTCTTCGACCTCAGGCGCAGCAACATCTTCCTAGGAACATCGCCAAAGTCAAGGGAAGCATGGGCAAAATGAACTATTGGGATTTCATCAAGATCAAAAGCTTTTGCACAACAAAGGAAACAGTTAACAAAACCAAAAGACAATTGACAGAATGAGAGAAGATATTTGCAAGTGACATATCAGATAAAAGCCTAGTATCCAAAATCTATAAAGAACTTATCAAACTCAACAACCAAAGAACAAATAACCCAATCAAGAAATGGGCAGAGGACATGATCGGATATTTCTGCAAAGAAGACACCCAGATGGCCAACAGACACATGAAAAAGTGCTCCACATCACTCGGCATCAGGGAAATACAAATCAAAACCACAGTGAGATATCACCTCACACCAGTCAGAATGGCTAAAATTAACAAGTCAGGAAATGACAGATGCTGGCAAGGATGCGGAGAAAGGGGAACCCTCCTACACTGTTAGTGGGAATGCAAGCTGGTGCAACAGCTCTGGAAAACAGCATGGAAGTTCCTCCAAAAGCTGAACATAGAACTACCCTATGACCCAGCAATTGCACTACTGGGTATTTACCCTAAAGTTACAAACGTAGTGATCTGAAGGGGCATGTGCACCCGAATGTTTATAGCAGCAATGTCTACAATAGCCAAACTATGGAAAGAACCTAGATGTCCGTCAACAGATGAATGGATAAAGAGGTCGTATAGGGGTGGGGACAAGATGGCGGGGGACTAGGAGGAGGCGCTGGTTCAACCTGTCCCCTAAGGTGAGCTGATTGCCTTCCAAGGAACTTCGATCACCCATGAAATCAGGTGAGATCAGAATTCTACATGTCAGGATTTCTACAGGGGCAGAGGATGCCAGTAGGCAGGTAAAGCAGAGTGGGAATGCCGGACTGGTATCTGAAGTTAAACAAAAGGGGGAGAGAGCCACCAGAGGTGACCCATTGGGAAGTAATACCCCAATACGAGAGTGCCCTATGACTGCGGACCAGCATTAACTTGAAGTCTGATAGAAAGCACTCAAAAAGAGCAAAGAATCGCAGGGGGAAATTGTGGGAATTGGAACTGTTAGGGATAGGGGCTTAAGTCCCCCACAGAGGACAGACACCGCTGTTGCTGAGCCAGAGAGAGTGCAGCAGAGAAATCAGGTCTTGGTCCCTGAGCCACGAGGAGGCCTCCTAAGTGTGCTTGGCATGAGGCGGGGCTGGGACCCACGCGGGGCAGAAACAGCCTTTTTGCAGTCCCCACACATGCATTGCACTGCGCTAGCAGAGCCTGAGATGCGCTACACCCCCTCCCCTAAGAGAGGCGCATGAGGGAGCCAGCTGGGCGCTTTCACACGTGGAAAGTCTGAGCACTCCCGGCCGGGGTCAGCAGAAAAATCTCAGTGTGCGTTCACTGCTCGGGACCTCTCTGGCGGTCTGGAGCTGCCCAGACAGCTGCCGCTGTTGTGGCTTTGAGTACAAGCAGGACACACAGGTGTCCCCAGAGATCGCAGATGGGAACCTGCTCTGCAGCACCCAGAGGGGAACGGACTGGGGCTTCTCTCTGGGAGGGAGGTGTGGGTGCAGTTTGCTTTCCTCTAAACCTCCAAGAACCATCGGAAGCTGCCAAGGGGAGAGAAAACAAAAGAACAGACATAAAAACCTCCAGGGAACAAAAACCTGAAGGCCCGGTTTCCACAGAGCCCACCCCCTGAAGGGGGGCGGGAGGACTTAAGTCAGGAAACACTGCCTGAAAACCCACGCAGCCGGCCCCTCCCCCAGAAAGCAAACCTGCCAAGAAGACAACAATCAATACTACTTCATAGATACAATGTTTAATTTCTAATTCGTTCCCACTATTCTGGTTCATTTTTTAATGATTTTTTAATGTTTTTTATTTTTTTATATATAGATTTTTTAAACTATTTACCATCACAGTGAGATATCTAGTACATCAAATACCATAATAAGCTTTTAACCTGAACTTTTTGATACATATACGCATGTTTTTCTTTTGCTTTCCTATTTTTTTTTAATTTTTTAATTAAATTTCACTTTAGTTTAGTTTAGATCATTCTTTTCTTTACTTTTATTTGCTAATATTCATATAGAGTTAAACTTCAAGTTAATCCCCTTTTCCCAATCAATGCTACCCCTATAGGTAAACCAATTTTTAGTCCCCTGTTATCTTAGGAAAGTTGCATCCTTTAAAAAAGATATCAAGATACATCCAGGAAAAATCAAAATAACCTTCCTCGCCCACACTGAGAATTTACAACAACTCAAACATCTTTTTCTCCGACCAGTATTTTTATATATTTGTGTTTGTCCTGGTAGTATATAAATCTTATACTTAGGGTTCTTTTTGACGAGGATTTTTTGTTTGTTTGTTTGAATGTTTGTTTCTTTGTTTTGCTTCTACATATATATGTACATATTTTTTTCTTCTCTTGTCATATACTTTTATCGGTCTATTTTTTTGGTCTATATTTGTTTGTATACTTCACAAACCTTACATTGGGGCCCATTTGGGCTGAGCCTTCTCTTTTATCCTTCTTTCTTTTTCCTGTCTCTCTCTCTCTTTCTCTCTCTCTTTTTTTCAACTGTCTCTCTTTCTTTTATTTTTTCTTTTATTTGGGTGGGGACTCTTGATTGCTCAGAAGCATTCAAGGGAGCACCTTCACTGCACCAAGGTAGATACATCCAGCTACAACCATTCAGCCATCTCTCACCAAAATGACTAGGAGGAGAAATGGCCAACAGAAGAAAAATTCAGAGGATGAGCCCTCTGCAACACAGCTAATGTCTACCGACATAGACATTATGTCGGAAAGGGAATTCAGGCTAACAATTATCCAGGCAATAGCGAGGTTGGAGAAAGCCATGGACGACCAAACAGAATTGATTAGGGCAGAACTGAAAGCCGCCTGGGATGATGTTCACAATACTAGGGCAGAACTGAAAGCCACGAGGGAGGATGTTTACAAGGCTCTCAATGAGTTCCAATCTAACCTAAATTCTCTAAAAGCTAGGGTAACAGAGACAGAAGATAGAATAAGTGATTTGTAGGACAAACAGATAGATCGAAAGGATCAGGAGGAAGCCTGGAACAAACAGCATAGAAGCCACAAAAACAGAATCAGGGAAATAAATGATGCCATGAAAAGTTCCAATGTCAGAATTATTGGAATACCTGAAGGGGAAGAGAAAGAAAGAAGTCCAGGAAATATTGTCGAACACATTCTTCATGAAAATTTTCCAAATATCGCAAATGGAAACAGCGTTCATGTACTGGAGGCAGAACGGTCCCCACCCAAGATTTTCGATTCTCGAAACACCTCGAGACACCTGATATTAAGAATGAGGAATTATAATTATAGAGAAACTGTCTTGAAGGCAGCTAGGACAAAGAAGCTCCTTACGTACAGAGGAAAGCCCATCAGAAGAGCGTCAAACCTGTACACAGCAACCTGACAAGCCAGAAAGGGCTGGCAATATATATTCAGAACATTAAATGAGAAGAACATGCAGCCAAGAATATGTTATGCAGCACGACTGACATTCAAAATGGATGGAGAAATAAAGAGTCTCCAACTGGGAAGGCTTAAAAGAGTTTGCAAACACCACACCGACATTGCAGGCAATATTAAGGGGGGTTCTATAAAAGAGGAAAAAACCCCAAGAATTTTATTGTACAGAAATATAGAGACAATCTGCAGAAAGAAAGACTTCAAAGGTAACAAGATGTCAATAAAAACGTATCTATCGATAATCACTCTCAATGTGAATGGCCTAAATGCGCCCATAAAATGACACAGGGTTGCAGATTGGATAAAACGACAGGACCCATCCATATGTTGTCTACAGGAGACCCATTTTGAACCTAAGGATACACCCAGATTGAAAGTGAAGGGATGGAGAAACATCTTTCATGCCAATAGGCCTCAAAAGAAGGCCGGGGTAGTGATTTTCATATCAGATAAATTAGATTTTAAACTAAAGACTGTAGTCAAAGATACAGATGGACACTATCTGTATTATTCTTAAATCATTCTTAAAGGGACTCTCCACCAAGATGATCTAACATTTGTAAATATCTGTGCCCCCAATATGGGAGCAGTCAATTACATAAGAAAACTATTAATCAAGATAACAAGTTGTATTGATATGAATACATTGATAGTAGGAGATCTTAACACACCTCTCTCAGTAATAGACAGATCATCCATGCAGAAAATGAATAAAGAATCAAAAGCATTGAATGACACATTGGACCAGATGGACCTCATAGATATATACAGAACATTCCACCCTAAAACAACAGAATACTCATTTTTCTCAAGTGCACATGGAACCTTTTCCAGAATAGACCACATACTGCGTCACAAATCAGGACTCTACCGATACCAAAAGATTGAGATTATTCCCTGCATATTCTCAGATCACAATGCTTTGAAACTGGAGCTCAACCACAAGGAAAAGTTTGGAAGGAACTCAAAAACCTGGAAGCTAAAGACCACCTTGCTTAAGAATGCTTGGATGAACCAGGCGATCAAAGAAGAACTTAAACAATTCATGGAAACCAATGAGAATGAAGACACTTCGGTCCAAAACCTATGGGTTACAGCAAAGGTGGTCCTAAGGGGGAATTACATACCCATCCAAGCCTCCCTTCAAAAAAATTGAAAAATCCAGAATACAACAGCTGTCTCTACACCTTAAAGAACTGGAGAATCAACAACAAATTAAACCAACTCCATGCACAAGAAGGGAAATAATCAAGGTTAGAGCAGAGATGAATGAGGTAGAAACTAGAGATACAGTAGAACATATCAATGAAACCAGAAGCTTGTTTTTTGAAAGAATCAATAAGATCGATAAACCATTGGCAACACTAATCCAAAAGAAAAGAGAGAAAGCTCAAATTAATAAAATTATGAATGAAAAGGGAGAGATCACAACTAACACCAAGGAAGTAGAAACAATCATCAGAAGCTATTATCAACAGTTATATGCCAACAAGTTAAGCAACCTAGATGAAATGGATGCATTCCTGGAAAAATATAAACTCCCAAAATTGAACCAGGAAGAAAGTGACAACCTGAATAGACTGATATCTAGTAACGAGATTGAAGCAGTGATCAAAAACCTCCCAAAAAACAAGAGCCCAGGACCTGACAGATTCCCTGGGGAATTCTACCAAACTTTCAAAGAAGAAATAAAACCTATTCTCCTGAAGATGTTTCAAAAAATTGAAGCAGAAGGACAACTTTCAGACTCTTTTTATGAAGCCAGTATTACCCCGATCCCCAAACCAGGCAAAGACAACACCAAAAAGGAGAATTTCAGACCAATATCACTGATGAATATGGATGCTAAGATTCTCAACAAGATCCTAGCAAACAGGATCCAACAGCACATTAAAAAGATCATCCACCATGACCAGGTGGGATTCATCCCTGGCTTACAAGGGTGGTTCAACATTCGCAAGTCTATCAGTGTGATAAAACAAATCAATAATAGAAGAGAGAAGAACCACATGGTCCTCTCAATTGATGCAGAGAATGCATTTGACAAAATCCAGCATTCGTTCCTGATTAAAATGCTTCAAAGTATAGGGATAGAGGGAACATTCCTGAACTTCAAAAATCTATCCATGAAAGACCCACAGCAAACATCATCCTCAATGGGAAGAAGCTCATAGCCTTCCCGTTGACATCAGCAACACGAAAAGGATGCCCACTCTCACCACTCTTGTTCAACATAGTATTAGAAGTCCTAGCAACAGCAATCAGACAACAAAGAGAAATTAAAGGTATCCAAATTGGCAAGGAAGAAGTCAAACTCTCTCTCTTCGCAGATGACATGATACTTTATATAGAAAACTCAAAGGACTCCACCCCCAAACTACTAGAACTCATACAGCAATTCAGTAATGTGGCAGGATACAAAGTCAATGTACAGAAATCAGTGGCTTTCTTATACACTAACAATGAAAATACAGAAAGGGAAATGAGAGAATCCATTCCATTTACAATAGCACCAAGAACCATAAGATACTTGGGAATAAACGTAACCAAAGAGGTAAAGGATCTGTACTCCAGGAACTACAGAACACTCATGAAAGAAATTGAAGAAGACATAAAAGGATGGAAGACTATTCCATGTTCTTGGATTGGAAGAATAAACATTGTTAAAATGTCTATACTACCTAGAGCAATCTATACTTTTAATGCCATTCCTACCAAAATTCCACTGGTATTTTTCAAGGAGCTGGAGTAAATAATCCTAAAATTTGTATGGAATCAGAAGAGTCTCCAAATCGCTAAGAAAATGTTGAAAAACAAAAATAAAACTGGTGGCATCTCATTACCTGATTTCAAGCTTTACTACAAAGCTGTGATCACCAAGACAGCATGGTACTGGCATCAAAACAGACACATAGACCAATGCAAGAAGTACAGAGCCCAGATATGGACCCTCAACTCTATGGTCAAATAATCTTCAACAAAGCAGGAAAAAATGTACAGTGGAAAAAAGACAGTCTCTTCAATAAATGGTGCTGGAGAAATTGGACAGCTATATGTAGAAGAATGAAACTCGACCATTCTCTTACACCGTACACAAAGATAAACTCGAAATGGATAATGGACCTCAATGTGAGACAGGAATCCATCAGAATCCTAGAGGAGAACATAGGCAGTAACCTCTTTGATATCAGCCACAGCAACTTCTTTCAAGGTATGTCTCCTCAAAAAACTAAGTATTGAGCTACCCCATGAGCCTGCAATTGCACTACTGGGTATTTACCCCCAAAGATACCGATGTAGTGAAAAGAAGGGCCATCTGTACCCCAAATACATAGCAGCAGTAGCCACAATTGACAAACTGTGGAAAGAGACAAGATGCCCTTCAACGGACAAGTGGATAAAGACAATGTGGTCATATATACAATGGAATGTTATGCAGCCATTAGAAAGGATGTATACCCAACTTTTGTATGAATATGGATGGGACTGTAGGAGATTATGCTGAGTGGAATAAGTCAAACAGAGAAAGTCAATTATCATATGGTTTCACTTACTTATGGTGCATGAGGAATAACATGCAGGACATTAGGAGAAGGAAAGGAAAACTAAATTGGGGAAAGTCAGAGGGGGTATAAGTCATGAGAGACTGTGGACTCTAAGAAACTGAGGGTTTTGAAGGGAGGGGTTGGAGGGATGGGTGAGCCTTGTGTTGGCTATTAAGAAGGGTTTGTCTAGCATGGAACACTAGGTGTGGTGTATAAACAATGAATCTTGTAACACTGAAAAAATTAAAATCAATTTAAGATGTTAAGAAATTATAAATGTGTAAAAGAAGGAGGAAGAAGAGGAGAAAAGGAATTAAATGGGAGAAATCAGTGTGTCCCATCTGAGGTCTGGTGGCGGAAATGATCAATGAAAGAGTTGAAAGGATCCAGAAATAGACCTATGCCAGTATGACTTACTGATTTCTGACAATGGTAAATAATACACGTAAAGAGAAGGAAAAATTTTATTTATTTATTTGATGGAGAGAGAGAGATCACAAGTAGGCAGAGAGTGTTGCAGAGGAAGCAGGCTCCCCGATGAGCAGAGAGCCTGATGTGGGGCTCGATCTCAGGACCCTGAGATTATGACCCAAGCCGAAGGCAGTGGCTTAACATACTGAGCCACCCAAGTGCCCCAGGACAGGTTTTTTTTAACAAAAATTTTCAGAGTCATTAAACACCCACTGGCATGGAAACAAAAACAATGCAATTTAACATACCTAACTTCCACCCTTATAAATTATAAATTTATGACATCATTTAATTAAAATAAAGAATAAAAGCATAAAACCTTTAAAAAGGATGCCCAGGAGAATATCTGCAGGACCTTGGGTTTGGGGGGTTCTTAATCACAGCACTAAAAGTACCCTGCATAAAAGAAAACATTTGATAAACAGGACTTTACCAATACTGAAATCTTGTCCCCTACTAAGATTATTGCTCATATTAGGATGACAAAAATACAATGTACAGACTAAGTGAACATATTTGCAAACCACATATCTGACAAAGAATTTCTATAGAAAGCATGTAAAGAACTCTCAATATTTAATAGGAAAAAAACAACTATCTAAACAAAAATGGACAGAAAGACATGAACAAACATTACATCTAAAAGAACATGCAGATGGCAAATAAGCATAAGAAAAAACCATGCTCAAATTCTCTAGCCATTTAGAAAAAAAGCAAATGAAAACCTGACTGAGTTATCAGTATTACCCACCTTTTAGGATAGCTGGTTAATATAAAATACAGGACAAATATCAAATGTTGGAAAGAGCCAGCTTGCCTACATTGAAGGTGGAAAAGTAAATGGAAGAGTAATTCTGGTAAGACCATTTGATAGGATCTACAGAAATGAAACCAAGCCCTATAACTTAGCTGGAACTCTCCTGGACCCAGAGAATGAAAATTTGAGATGCCATGAAACATGGGGCACAATTTTTCACTTCAAATTCATATGTAACTGCTGAAAAGAATGGAAGCAGCCAAAATGGGTGAAGATTGACTCTGCGAAAGGACCTTCTGAAATACCTGAGGCTTCTGGTATCTATAAATCTACTTCTCTACCTCCCTTCCTATCTGTAGTAGTGTTCTACCTGTCGGTACACACCCAAGACTAGCAGTCCTACCCTCCATCACTGGAGTTCCAAATGTCCCTAAAGGCCCCAGAACCTTAATGTGTGGGTGTCAAGCAATAGTGAAGGAGGCAGGATGGGTCTAGTGCTGGTCTGTGACTTGGCAGATGCTGTCCTTTAATGCCCTACAGCCCAAAGGCGCAGCAAAGGCTGGGTATGGGACAGAGTCATCTAACACACTACCTTGCCAAAGCTGACATTTTGCTTCTGGGGTTAAAAAGGCCTAGAAAAGGACCTGGTTCACAATCTACCACCCCATGTTCCCTCCCTCATCTAGACTGTATCTGTCACTGCCCATGTAGATCCCCTCTCCATACCTGACTTCTCCTGCCTCCTGCTCACACAATCACTTCCTACAAAAGTTGCTCTCATTTTCCATATAAAGGAATGGAGACTAAAGGGATGAGCAGCTCTAGGGTGCCAGCCCACCCAGGGGCCTGATGTTTGTGGAACTGAAGGAATGGTGAGCATGGTCTGAGCAGCTAATCCCAGGAGTCTCCGAGTGCTCTGATCATATAAGGAGCCCATATAACCCTTAGAATTAAGTGACCTGGACTCTCCCAGCCTCCACATGGGCTCCTGGAAACAGCACCCTCAAATAAGCTCAGAAATCATCCATTCTTATGGTTATAAGCATCCCACTTTCCAAGTTCCCTTGATGTTCATTTGGATCCCCAGAGGAAACCTCCTCATGGGTCCCATCTTTTTATGCCCAGGTGCTATGTGTACATTGTCATTACTGAGCTCATCCCAGGAGCCACAGCTGTAGGCACTTCCCCTAAAACCTCAGTTGGAGTCAAATGTAGACACCAGATCACTGCACCCTACCTGCACTCCCACTCCACATCCCTGGAGATAAGATGGACCATAGCCCAGGAGGGCCCAGCCAGGAATCTTACCTTCCAACTCCATTCTGACCTCCAGTATCCAATTTATAAGAAGGTCAACACTGCCTCTTGGAAGTGGCCCCATTATTCATACCCAAGCCAACCCTACAGTCTGCAAGGTGCACCTGTTCCACCTCTCTCCCACTGTGCCTTACTCTCTGCAAACACTCATGCACCTAAAGCACCCAATGTGAATCCCACATGTCTCCCCAATTTATGCAGTGCTTCCTGGGTCAGAAGGGAACTCACCAGCCTGGCCACTCATACCATTCTGCCTCTTGCTCTAACCCTAAACCTTCTTGCCCAGAGACAGGGAATCATCCCCTGCCTCTGGAGTCACCCTACGTTTTTGGCCTGGTCTTGTCACATTTCTTCTTCCAAGGACTGCATCACAGATGAATCTGTCCTGGACCAACAACTGTTTTCCTGCCCACAGTCTGAAACAATTACATCGGGGCCAACCTCCAACTTAGCAAAAATCTGAAAAACTGCTCTCTGCCAATGCTTTAGGCAGAAATATGTGTGAACAGACACACAGATTCTCTATTCCTTCCAATGTTGGTGAACTTAGGTCCTCTGCTTTCATTCTAGAGATCAGTTTGTGTGAACTGGTTGATGAGTACAGGCATGTTATCATCAATGTCAACTCTGCATACCTAACTGACATATTCTCAGAGCCATGGAGACCCCAACCTCAGGAGAATGTGATGGATCATAAGGGATAGTAGTGACTCTCGGATAGCCTGCCCTTTACAATCACCCAGGGGTTGTTTCTTGTAAATCAGTTATTTGGAAATAATCAAATTTTTTGGGAAATTTTTTAAAATTTTAAATGGTTAATTTGCATAATATTCAAATTCATACCTTACCATCAGTCAGGGAGATGAACATCTATTTCCCATCTCCCCTTCTATGCAATAGTGTGTGGGTGCACAGACATTAACCCTTGGGCTCTGCATGTAAGGCAAAAATGTGGGAGGCCGCGTTAAGGCTAGAGAGAAGAGCCAAACCAGGCCCTGACTTGTGCCTCCTTTAAATCTAAAGGGTCTTATTAACCCTAATAAGACCTAATAGATGGAAAAGTTGAGTAGCACTGAGAAAGGGTCTGAGCTATGTGCCTCCTGCTCGCCTATGTGATTTCTCACAAAGATCTGTCAAGAACAGAGTAATGTGGGCCTTAGCCATAAATCTGTGACAAGGTCTTTTTGTGCCTTAATGGGTCATAAACCACATTTGGTGCCCTTTCTCACCTCTTGTGAAAACACTGAACTTATCTATATGTAACAGCTATTTGGTGCCAAGATGTCTGTACGTAGATGCTTAAGAAATTTATAATGGGACCTTATGGTAATTGTGTCAGGCTTGTTATGGATGATTGCTTTTCTTTTCTTAGTCTTGCTGCAACTATATATATTAGTGCACATAACTGAATAAAGTGACACTGTTTGGACAACCTCCTCTGTGTCCCTTCTGCCCTCATCTCTTTGCATCTTTTTCTTTTAACCATCCTCTTACCCTCTTGACCCTGGTCATATTGTCATGCTGGCAGCGACAAGTGGTGCCCTAACAGGGACCGTGGAGCACATTTGAGAGAAGCACGCAGAAAGGTAAGTAGTTACCGACGTCCAGGTAAGAGGAGCCTGGACGGTAAGGGCGACAGCAGGAGTAAAATAATATGGGGCAAGGTCATTCTGGAGGACAAGCCATTTTCCTGACCGCATTGCAGACTCTTATGAAAAAACAGGGGTCTAAGGTAACCAAAAAGGGCTTGCAACATTTCTTTAGTACAGTGTTGGATTTATGTCCTTGGTTTCTGACGGAGGGCACTGTAAGTCTGGAAATATGGCAAAAGGTAGGACAAGAAATAAAGAATCAGCTTAAACTATGAGGCCCTTCAGCCTGTCCTGAGGGGACTATGAAAATAATTATTGTAAGTGTATTTGTCTTGTTGTGGACTGAGGATGTGAGGGAACAGACACAGAAGACCCCTCTGTCTCTGATGATTGACTACTTCTCGGGTGTTAGAAAAAGAATTCATAACCTGAGCATGGACGTACGAAAGGGAAGGTTTTGGACTTTCTGCATGTCTAAATGGCCATCCTTTAATGTTGGATGACCCCAGGAGGGCTGCTGGGTCTGTGTTTGTCTTTGTCTTCTCCTTTTGTTGTCTATTGTTTTATATACTGTGTTTGAAAAAAATGGGGCAAGTGGAGAGTAAGGGGACTCTGACTTTCATCTCTCCATTCCTCCTAATAGATGTAAGGCTTCTCCCTTACTCATTTCTTGTGTTAATGGCTATAACTGGAACCAACTGAGGTTGGTCTAACTCAAGACAGAGACCATAGGGAATATTCCCAAGCAGCTGCCGAAACTCTCTTTGTTTTGGGGAGGTTCCCTGTCTTCTCTGGCCCGATATGGACTGCCTAGCCCCTTCCCCCTTGCTGACAGGAAAGCATGGCATCTACTCCTCTGTTGGGGCTGATGAGCTCTAGAATTGGAAATTTTTTCTCTGCCTTCTGGCAGCACTTTGTTCTTCTGTCTTCCCCTTCTTCTGTTTCTGCACCAACTTGGGTGCAGCCTGCATAACTGTCCTCTAGAAGCACCATGGCTCCTTCTCTCTTCACTGTTGGGAAACAAGAAGAGCACCCCCCGGACCTAACACCCCTCACTCCAGAACTTCCCACCTGGGTCTCAAGTAAACATTCGAAGTGGAGTGGGCCCAGGTGGAACATAAATCTGTATTTGAACTAAGTTAAGTTTGTTGGTTTAATTAAGGTAAACATGTCTTTAAAGTTACAGTAGTAAATATGAAGCTTTTATTCTGTCAAGGTTTACTGAAGGTCAAATAAACTCATCTTGTTTGTTAAATCTGTTAGCAAAAAATGACTGGACTGATGGTTAGTTGTCTGTCTCAAAGCTTTAATGGGGAATTGTTAAAGTAGCTTTCAAAGTTTTTGGTAACCTGGAACTTTAAAGTTTTGGTTGAATGACAAGTGGAATTAAATTATAGACATCTAGGTCTTAACCAAATGGGATAAATACTAAAGCATTAAGTACTTGATATAGGTTTGTGTTTTTAACTTCCTACTGCAAAGAAACTAAAAATATTTAAATCTGTTGGTAAACATGTTTTGTGCTTAACTGATTCATAATTTGCCCTCTAAAGAATTCTGTTGTACTTAATCCTTTATCTACTGCTATAAATGTATTTGTAGATGCAGATAAATCAGGTCACATTGGTATTTACAAAGAATCCCCATATGCTGAAAAAGCCTATCAAGCATATTATCCTACCAAATCAGTTCAAAGAGCCAAACTCAAGGCTGTACAAATAGCCTTAGAATTATTTCCTGATGGGGCGCCTGGGTGGCTCAGTGGGTTAAAGCCTCTGCCTTTGGCTCAGGTCATAATCCAAGGGTCCTGGGATCCAGCCCCACATCAGGATCTCTGCTCAGCAGGGAACCTGCCTCCCCCTCTCTCTCTGCCTGTCTCTCTGCCTACTTGTGATCTCTGTCCATCAAATAAATAAATAAAATATTAAAAAAAAAAGAATTATTTCCTGAACCTTGCAATCTTTATACAGGCAGTCATTACAGAGCTTGAGCCATTCCTACTCTTCCACAAGCTTATATCTTAACTAATGATAAAGAGTTGTATCATTTATTTACTAATATTCAACAATTGTTAAATGAAAGACACAACCTCATTTTTATTGCACATATGAGGGCACATACTAACTTGTCAGGGCCATTAATTAGGGGAAATGCTATTGCCGATACCATAACACATACCTACTCGCTAACAATTGACAAACATAAACAGGCAACACAAAGTCAAGCTCGTTTTCATAAAAATGTAGCTGCCTTAAGACGGGAATTTCACATAACAAGAAAAGAAACAAGGCAAATCGTTAAACATTGTTCAACATGTCCTATACATCACCCTCAACCAACCTATGCTGTAAACCCTTGCAGCTTAATGCCTAATCATTTATAGCAAATGGATGTCACTATTTTTCAGCCTTTTGACAAATTAAAGTATATTCATCTATATATTGACACTTTTTCTGGCTTCATTCATGCTACTGCTCATTCTGGAGAAGCCTTTACAGATGTACAAAATCATTTATTTCCTGCCTTTTCTCAGCTGGGGATGCCTAAAGCAATAAAAACTGACAACGGTATGGCATATAGTTCCCAGGCTTTTCAAAAACTTTGCTCTACATTTCACATTACACATTCCATGGGAATTCCTTACAATTCACAAGGACAAGTCATCGTAGAATGAGCCAATAGTACATTAAAATCTTATCTCAAAAATTTAAAAGAGGGGGAGATACTACAGGGGAAGATAAAATATTCACCTCATATGCATCTCAATTTAACCCTATATGTTTTAAATTTTTTAAATGTTGATGATATTGGCCGCACTGCAGCTGAGCGCTTTTGGCATCCTGATTTCTCTCCAGTCCTTTATGCTGGGTGGAAGGATCCCCTAACAGGCATCTGAAAGGGACCTGACCCAGTCCTCCATAAAGGGCGAGGGTTTGTTTGTATTTTTCCACAGGATGAGAACGCCCCACGGTGGCTACCAGAAAGATGGTGCCGACTTCTCCCCCCTTCACCAGAGGATTGCAGCACTGACCCTGAGCAGAAGAAATCAGCAGAGGTGAAGGAGACAATTACCTCCCTTCCGTCAGGGGCAAATGAGGCAGCTCATAAATCAAGCCATTAAGCTTGCAACACAACTCCAATCCAGTGAAGCCATTTTAGCTGTTTTATATGCCCTGCTAGCTCTGGTTAATGTACCTGCAGCTCAAGCCACCCATTATTGGGATTATTTGCCTGATCCCCCATCTGTCCGGCCAGTTACTTGGGATGACCCTACCCCCAGAGTACATACAAATGTTACAGATTATTTTGGAGGCATAGATTCTGAAGGTGTACCACAACCTGAGCATTATATAAACTGGACCAGTATTTCTGTCCAAGTACCTATTTGTTTTCAAATTCCTTCCAAGGAGCAAGTTTTAATGAACGGGTGCATGCTGGTAAAGCGAGCCCCTCATATTGTATCTTACATAAAGGAAGTTGCTCAAACTGGCTCTTTTATTAAGCACATGGAAAAATGGGACATTTATGAAGTAACAGGAGATGATGTCCCTGATTTTCCTAAATTAGGCATGCGTCCACCTGGACACCCTTTTTGCCTTCAAAATCTTAACTTTTCTATAGCAGGACCTATTTGGTGTGAGTGCATTCAGAAGCCTCAGATCATCTCTCCACATGGAATTCCTAGTTTCTCCATTACTGATTGGTCCAAGCGTACACGAGATCAGTATGTAATGTACATTGATACCTGCCAGACCGAAAGATGATCCACTTGCAACTGCACAATTTTTCCCTCCATGGAGGATTTTTTGCTACTAAAGAAATGATTCATCCAGAGTCATGGAAACTTGCAGCCACCATGGGACCAGTGAACGTTATGATTGGAGATAACAGTTTTGCTCAAACAACTCAATTTGAGTTTTCTACTCGGGCTTGTGTCCCGAAACCTTTTCTGTTGGTGGTGGGTCCTGGACTAATTTCACCTCATTCTTTTAATGGACCCCAAGGACGATATCTAACCTACCATATTAATTGTACTAATTGTGTGCTTACTAATTGTGTACCCATTTCTTTGCCTACTAAAGGCACAAATCCTGCTATGGTGTTTTTAGTTATGCAACCCCCTATGTATTGTTGCAGGTAGAAGTAGAGGGTCCTTGGTATGCTAATTATGGATATCAACTAGCTTTAGAATTACAGTCTCAAGTTCATAGACTCAAACGTTTCTTAGGGTTGTTGGTTGCTGGCATTGTTGCATTGGTGGCCCTGATTGCTACCACCACTCTTCCAATGGTGGCCCTTTTACAAAATGTTCATACAGTACAATATGTCAATTCCCTGGCTAAAAATGTCTCTCATGCCTTATCTACACAGGAACGTATTGACCAAAAAATGCTCAGTCGCCTTGAAAGCCTTGAAGAGGCCGTAGAATATTTAGGCGGCCAATTACCCGTACTTAAAACACAAATGTCCTTGGTGTGTAATGGAGGATTTCAACACATTTGTGTCACCCCCTTAAAAGCTCAAAATTATTCATGGGATTTGGTAAAACATCATTTACAGGGAGCTTGGTTTCATAGCAATGTAAGTTTCGATCTAGCTGATTTACAGAGAGAAATAGCTGACATATCTAGCTGATTTACAGAGAGAAATAGCTGACATAATTCATGCACAACTTAATATAGATAATTCTGCTGATGTTGTATCTCAGATATTGGATGGACTGCAAGGTTTCAATCCTGGTAATTTACTAAGATATTCCTTTTGGCTATTTTATTGGATTATTCCTCTTGCTACTGATATTATGCATAACGTGGTGCATCTTTATGGCTCATTCAGGACAACAACGACAAAGTATACAAGCTCAGATGGATTTAATTGATCTAAAAACAAAGAAAGGGGGAAATGTGGGAGGCCACGTTAAGGCTAGAGAAAAGAGCCAAACCAGGCCCTGACTTGTGCCTCCTTGAATTCTAAAGGGTTAATAAGACCTAATAGATGGAAAAGTTGAGTAGCACTGAGAAAGGGTCTGAGCTATGTGCCTCCTGCTCGCCTACGTGACTTCTCACAAAGGTCTGTCAAGAACAGAGTAATGTGGACCTTAGCCATAAATCTGTGACAAGGTCTTTTTGTGCCTGAATGGGTCATAAACCACATTTGGTGCCCTTTCTCACCTCTTGTGAAAACACTGAACTTATCTATATGTAATAGCTATTTGGCGCCAAGATGTCTGTACGTAGATGCTTAAGAAATTTATAATGGGACCTTATGGTAATTGTGTCAGGCTTGTTATGGATGATTGTTTTTCTTTTCTTAGTCTTGCTGCAACTATATATATTAGTGCACATAGCTGAATAAAGTGACACTGTTTGGACAACCTCCTCTGTGTCCCTCCTGCCCTCATCTCTTTGCATCTTTTTCTTTTAACCATCCTCTTACCCTCTCAACCCTGGTCGTATTGTCGCACTGGCAGCGACACAAAAACATCCAGGAAGACCTTCATTTGAATGAAGAAAATATCCACCTCATGGAGCTGAACCTGCTTCTCTGTGCACTGCTTAGATTCTTGCTTTAAGGCCTCCATCTCTCCCTTGAGGATTTAACACTTCTCCTTCAACTGGAGAATTTTAGCCAATGACTCCACGGTGTTCAGGGCCTGGGTCTCCTCCAAAACTTCCTCCCATTGCCCCCCTTCATTTCCTGCCATAAGTTAGAATACAAAGTACTTCAAATGATGGACTGTTTCATCTCCTAGGGCATGTTGTAGTTTTCTTCTCAGGAGGAGTATTACCCCCAAAATGAATAATGCACAGATAGCAGGTCACAAGGACCTCAGGCTGAAGTAAGTCCAAACTGAGAAGAGACTCAAATGTTGACTAATCTGCAGAGGTGAAAAACATGCAGTCATAGATTTTTGGGCCAAGTTGGTGTCCCAGTGGCTTCTTAATCCCGTTCTATCCTGGGATGGAGGGCTCATGGTTTGGAGGCTCCCAGGTCTCCATTGCTGCATTGGATAAATTGGTGCAATGTTGAGCATGTTTGGAGGTCTTCTAATATGCCAGCTAGAAAGCCCAGTGTTTGAGTGTCCTGTACTCTGGGGAGAAGGAAGGATCTGTGTCCAAGGAAACATGCTGGACTCACTGTCCAGGTGCTTTCTTGGCCAGGTGTAGAAGTGCATTTTTTATCTCCAGGTCCAAGGCACACACTGAAAATGCCGTCCAGGTGCCTGTTAGGTCTACCAGACAGTTCAGTTCTTGGTCTCCAGATCCAAGGCTATATGGTGAACCCATATTTATCATGCCTGCTTAGCCTATCACAGAGCTGATTTTTTTGGTCTACTGGTCCAAGTGCCCATGGTAAGCCTACTATCAACATTCCTAGTTGTTTGAGCACAGAGCTGAGTTGTTGGTTTTGAGGTCCAATGGCCCATGGTGCGCCTGCTTACCAGGTGTCTACGTGGCAAATCAGACAGCTGAGTTTGTCTCCAGGTCCAAGGGCACATGGTGAGCTTGCTGCCCAGCTGTCTGCTTGGCCTATTAGACAGCTCATTTGTTGGTCTCCTGGTCCAAGGGCACATGGTGATCTCACTGTCTATTTGTCTGCTTGGCCTGGTGCAGAACTGTGTGTTTCTTATTGTCGTTAAAGAACAGATGGTGAGCCTGTTATCCAGGTGTCCTCTTGGCCCAGCAAAGTTCTGTGTTGTTAGTTGCCAGATCCAAGGGTACATGGTGATCTTCCTCTCAAGGTATGTGCCTGGCCTAGCCAAAGCTTCCTCTATTGGTCGCCAGGTCCAAGGTCTCATGGTAAGCCTGCTCTCCAAGTGGCTACTTGACCTAAGAGAGAGCTGAGTCCTTGGTCTCTAGGTCCAAGGGCACATGGTGAGCCTGCTGGCCAGGTGCTGGCTGGCCTAGTAGAGACCTGATTTTGTGGTTTCCAGGACCATGGGCACATGTTGAGGCAGCTGTGAAATTTCCTGCTTGGATTGCCACAGAGCTGTATTGTTTGTCTACAGGTTCAAGGGCACATCCTTATCCCACTGCCAAGAAGAGTGCTTAACCTAGCAGACAGATCAGTTTCTGGCCTCTACATCCATGGATGTATGATGAGCCTGCTGACAATGTGCATCCATGGCCAAGCTATGAGCTGACTTGTTTGTCTTGAGGTCCAAGGGCACATGTTGAGCCTGCTGTCTGGGTGTCTGCTTGGCCTAGGCCAGGGCCCATTTATTTGTCCCAAGGTCCAAGTGCACGTAGTGAGTCTGCTGTCCATGTGCATGCTTGGCCTAGTGGAGAGCTGAATTTTTGTACATTGGGTCCAAAGGTCCATGGTAATACTTCTGTTGAGTTGAATCATTTTCCCGATACAGAGCCATGATGCTCTACGCATGGTTTCTTGGCATTTGGCAAGCCTATTCTCTGGGCTTACTTGCCTTGTGCTGCACTGGGCTGGCCAACATGAGCTATGGAGGCTCCTTGTCCACCCAGTTCTGTGTGACTCATCTGCCCAGTGTCAAATGGGATCAGAGCCTCCCAGTCTTTGGGTTCCTGGCAGGTGCTCTCCTCTGTGGTCTGAATTTCTCTTTATTAGGCTGTGTTTCAGGATTGACGGTCTGTGGGCTCTGGGTTAGCCAGGTATCTGGGGAATTATTTTGTCCACTGCTGAGTAGTTTCAGACAGTCCATTGACTGAGGTCCAGTGTTCCAATGACTAACACTGCATACAGAGATATGGCGATTCCTTTTCCCAGTACCTACTTGTTTTGTAAAATTCCCTCTCTGCTTGGTGTCTCCAGACATTCCACACACTGTTTGCATCTGGGTTGGCTGGATGTTCAGAGCATTCACGTACCCTGTGATGTGACAGGCTGGAGGGCTACAGAGTAGTAGTGTGCCCAATCTTCCCTCAGGACATGAACTCAGCTTTCCTGTACTAAACACATCAGTGACCCCAGAGGTGTGGGACCCAGCTGGCTGAGAATACATGGAATTCTGATAGCAAGTGTCCCACTCCTACCTGCCAAATGAGAATGTCTCCCTGAGGACCAGGTCCACCCTCATCAAGTGAAATGGGTCTAAGAGTCACTGTGTACAGGTTTGAGGACTCATCGGGCAAAAACGTAGGTAGTAACATGAAGGTGATGTGTAGAGTATTGGGGAGAGGCCCAGGGCTCAAGTAGTGGGCAAAGGGCTTGACATGGGCAGGGGCAGGGAAAAGTGCAGAGATGTCGAGGAAGAGCAGGAAGAACTGTGACTGAACCACCACATCTCTCCTCACTGCATCCTGGGCTGTTGCCAAGCTTTTATAAGCACCCCAGGACATCACCATTTCTTCTTTTAGTGATGTCAGCACTATGCCCTGGCCAATCACCAGGGATTTCTCAGATTGGCTTCATTCTGGTGATGAATAAACAGGTAGGTCAGCTGCCCAATTACTGATGGCTTTCTTAGTGACACCCCTGACTCATATCATCACCTGGAAACCATGTTTGAAAGGAAAAGAGGTAAACTGTAATTCAAAATGAATTACAATTAATATCTGGGTTGTATTTATAGTGATGGTCATAGTGAGGCTGAAAGACTCAAACACTACAAAGGTAAATGTGCCACACAGAGGCACCATTGATTTAAAGCACTTGACATGGGTATTAGTGAATACATGGGCCATTATACTCCATGAAAGGTCAGAGTTGTATGTAAGTCAGACAACATGGCAATAGAGAATATGTTACTCTCAGCTCATCCATCAAAGCTTAAATATAAGTGGAGAAAACGGTAGGCATTATATTTAGTACATGCTCTCACAGTAAACCTCAATCTGGAAGGGATGAAGCTGTGTTACCAGTAAGTATCTGCTTTCCAATATCCTAGTGGCATTCAGCTCTCATAGAAGTGGGACAACAGAATCCACCCTGTCACCAGGTTCACTGTGTTCATATCCAGCATCCAATCAGCAAATTCTGGTTAGAAGAATTATATTTTTCTCCTCCCTCAAATACAAGTACAAACATATCAAATCATTCTGAAGACTCAAGAAGTTAATCAAAGGTGTGATCATATAAGTGCTGCAAGGCAAAAATAAAAATAAATAAATAAATAAATAAATACATGCTACAAGGCTACAAGAAGGAAAATGACCACCATTTGGAAGGCAGGAGGATGGAGACTTGAATCTGGTGTGGTATAGCTGAGGATACCATAGAGTGGAGGGAGTCTACTTATGGGAGATATCGCAAAGTAGTATAAAAGCTGGGTGCAAAATCAGAACTTTTTAAAAGTCTGGATAAAGAAGATGTGGTACCCAGATACAATGGAATATTACTCAGTGACTACAAAACTGAAATCTTGTCATTTGTAAGGATGAGAAGGAAACTAGAGGGCATAATGGTAAGGGAAAGAAGTCACTCACAGAAAGGCAAATGCCATATGATTTCTCCCATAAGCATAAAATAAGAAACAAAACCAGTGAACATAGGGGAAGGGAAGAAAAAATATAACAAGATGCATATAAAGAGGGAGGCAAACCCGAAGAAACTCAACACTAGGAAACAAACTGAGGGTTGCTGGAGAAGAGGTAGCCGGGATATGGGGTAACTGGGAGATGGGCATTATGGAAGGCATTTGATGAAATGAGCACTAGGTAATATATGCTACTGAGCCATCATTAAATTGTACCCCTGAAACTTAAAAGAAAAATAATGTTGTTAGGACCATTCCATAGCTCTTCCCCACCAGCACATAGGAAACTCCCATAAATTACTTGTTGAAAGAGTGAGCTGCCAGATGGAACTGTCTCATCCCCATGCAGATACACAGGCTCTAGAGATCAGGGGAGAGAAGAAGAAGAGTAGAGAGGTAATCTCAGAAAACAGGAATAGAAGGGCTTCCCTGTGTGTACCATGAAGAGAAGAAGAGAATGTGGCCTTGGACTGAACACCAACCAAAGGGACACACAGGAAAAAGCTGGAAACAGAAGCCAAAACAGAAATCTGCAAAGACGTGAACTAGAAGTTAATTACCACAGAAGTGAAGAATGGGGTCTCTCCTAGAGACCAGTTACCTTTCACACCTAGACTTGTGAAGTGAGAATAATTACAGCTGGATTGCCTTTGGGTTTAAGTCACTCTCAGGCAAACCCATTCCTGTTATATACGCATGCTTTCTCACTCATTATTTTTTTTTTTTGAAACATAGTTGACACACAATAGTTTGTTAACTTCAGGTGAACATTATAATGATTGGATACGTTTTTACCTTATAATGACCACAAGTGTAGCTCCCATGCATCACCAGAGTCACTATTCCAATAAAATTGATCATATTCCCTGTTGTGCCTTTCATCCCCATAGCTCATTCAACCCACAGTGGGAAGACTGTGTCTCCTACTCCCCTTCACCTATTTGTTCCATGCCCCCCTTACCTCCCTTATGAGAATCATCTCTTTGTTATCTATATTAACACTCTGATTCTGCTTTTTGTTAGTTTATTCATTTGTTTTGCTTTTCAGAATTCAGACAGGAGTGAAATCCTATAGTGTTTGCCCTTCCTGTCTTACCTATTTCGCTTTAGTGTATGCCTTCTGGGTCCATCTATGCTCCAGAGGACAAAAATCCCATCCTTTTCTAAGGCTGAATAATTTTCCATTTCTTCTAGGTTGCTTAACTTATTGGCATATATTTGTTGATCATAATTTCTAATGTTTGTTTCTATTTCCTTGGTGTTAGTCGTGATATCTCCTCTTTAATTCATAAATTTATTAATATGGGACCTCTGTCTTTTATTTTGGGATAGTTTGGCCAGTGGTTTATCAATCTTACTATTTCTTTCAAAAAAGCATTTTCTAGTTTCATTGATGTACTCTACTGTATCTCTAGTTGCCAACTCATTGATCTATGCTTTAATCTTGATTCGTTTCCTGCCTTTGCATGTGTTTGGCATAATTTGTTGTTAGTTTTCCAGTTCTTTAAGGTGTAAAGGGAGTTGGTGTATTTGGGCTTTTCCTTTTTTTTCTTTTGAGTGGGCTTGCACAACTACGTATATCCCCTTAGCACTTAGTACTAAGGACTGCCTTTGCCATATCCCATAGGTTTTAGACAGATTTGTCTTCATTCCCATTGGTTTCCATGAATTGTTGGAGTTTTTCTTTGATTTCCTAGTTAATCCAAATATTCTTCAGAAGTATAGTCCTTAGTTTCCAAGTGTTTAAATTCCTTCCAAATGTTTTCTTATGGGTGAGTTCATATTCAAAGCATTGTGGTCAGAGAATATGGAGGGAATATTCTCAATCTTTTGGTATTAGTTGAGCTCTGACATGTAACCTAGTTTGTTGTCTATTCTGAAGAAAGTTCCAGGTGTGCTCAAGAAGTATATTCTGTTGTTTGAGGGTGGAAGGTTCTGTATATATCTATGAGCACCATCTGGTCTAATATATCATTCAAAAATCTTGTTTCTGTGTTGATTTTCTGCTTAGTTGATCTGTCTACTGGTGAGAGTGGTGCATTAAGATCCTCTACAATGAAAGTAATCATATCAATATGGCTCTATTTTGATTAAGAGTTGGTTTATGTAGCTGTTTGGTCCCATGTTGGGGGCATAGATATTTACAGTTGTTAGATCTTCACGGAGGATATACCCTTTAAGAATGATGTAGTATCCTTCTGTATCTCTGACTACAGACTTTAGCTAAGGATCAAATTTATCTGATATGAAAATCACAGCCCCAGCTTTCTTTTCAGGCCCCTTAAAATGGAACCATGGCTCTCCATTCCTTCACTTGCCATCTGGATATATCTTAAGGTACCACATATGTCCCTTGTAGAGAGCACATGGACAGGTCCTGCTGTTTTATCCAGTCTGTACCCTTTGTGGGTTTATGGGAGCTTTTAGGCCATTCAAGTTGAGAGTAATTATTGAAAGATACATTTTTATTGATATCCTGTTGCCTGTAAAGTCCTTCTTTCTGTAGATTGTCTCTGCAAATTTCTGTTCTATGTCACTCTTGCATTCTTTCATCTTTTAAAGAACCTCCCTTAATATTTCCTGTAGTGCCAGCTTGGTGGTCATATAATTTTTTTAAACCTTGCCAGTCTTGAAAGCTCTTTATCTTTCCATCCATTCTGAATGTCAGCCTTGTTGGATAAAGCATTCTTGCCTGCATGTCTGTTCTCATTTAGTGCCCTGAATATGTCTTTCCAGGGTATTCTGACTTTCCAGGCTTCTGTGGATAGGTCTGACATTATTCTGATGCTTCTTCCTCTGCATGTAAAGAATCTCTACCCACTAGCTGCCTTTAAGACCTCCTGTCTAAAATTATGATAATAAATTTCACAATTAAGTGCTGGAGGACTTTCTAGACTCATTGATCTTGGGGGATGTCTTTCTGCCTCAAGGATTTGGACACTTGTTCCATTCCCCAGAATGAGGAAGTTTTCATCCAGAATTTGTTCAAATCTATCTTCTAGTCTTCCTCTCTTTCTCCACCCCCTAGGGGATCCCAATAATTCTGATGTTGGAATGTTTCCTGGCATCATTTATTAACCTAATTCTGTTTCCATGGCTTCTAAGCTGTCTGTTCCAGGCCTCCACCTGATTCTACTTTTCTATCAGTTTGTCTTTTAGATCACTAATTCTTTCTTCTGTCTTGGTTGTCCTGGGTGTTAAACTATTTTGATTAGATTGGATCTCATTAATAGTATTTTTAGTACTGCAAGATCAGCCCTCACTTCCATCTTTAGGGTTTCTAATTTGTCACTAAGGGTATTCTCCAGCATAGCCATTGCCTGGATAATTGTTACCCTGAATTCCCTTTCTGACATATGGTTTATGTTCATATCTAATAGTTCTGTGGCAGAGATCACAGTCTGAATTCTTCATCTCTTGGATGTTCCTCCTCCTAATTATTTTGGTGGGTGGTGGTTCAGAGGACGTAGAGCTGAATATATCAAGCCAGGGGCTTCCCAATTCCAGCAAGTACCTCTTAAGACCCTTTGTCCTTTTTGAGTGCTTTTAACTAGACTCCAGGTTCACACTAGTCCTCAAGCACAGGGCACATTCATATGGGAGCATTACTTTCCAGTCGGTCACTTTTGGTGGTTCCCTTCCTCTTCTGATATTCCCTCCAATATCAGTCTGAGTGCTCTCATTCCACTGTACCTTTCCCCTGAGGATCTCCTGCCCCTGTAGAGATCCAGAAGTGTATAATCTTACATCTCAGGCTGATTTCATGGGTGTTTAGTGCATTCTTGTAGATATTTAACTCAATTAAGGGGAATAGTTGGAGCACAGTCTCCTACTTCTCTGTCATCTTGCCCCTCCCTCCTTACATTTTATTTTCTTTTTGACATATATGGCTTTTAGAGTTATGACCTATACCATCCCAGGTTTCACTCTTTTCAACTTTATCTTGCTGTATATCTAACTTCTGGCTTCTATGCAATTTTGGTATACAGTGACATTTAATATCCAAAATCAAGCAGGAACTAGCAGATAACCCTGCTATTTACACCCTGAGAGATTATAATTTCTCACCTCACTCCTTCTTTTTTTTTTCTTGTTCCTCTGTTCTCTCTTTTGTATTGTTTTGAATCATGATGGCTTCGATGGTGTATCGGTGTTAGCTTCTGACCACTTTGGATTTTTCAAAGATGCACTTTGCTTGGTTTGTGATTGATATTTTGGACTCTGTATATTCCCTCAACGAGCCTCCAGCAGAATGACAAGGGGAAGGAAAGCACAACCAAGAGAAGAAAGAGAAACAGTGGTCCCTGCTGCAGATTTAATGGGCATAGATATAGCAAGATATCAGAGATGGAATTGGGGGTAGCAGTCACAAAGTCAATAACTAGGCTTGAAAAAAGCATTAGAGACAACATAAAATCTGGAAGGGCAGAAATGAGATCTAATTGGGATGACATTGGAAAGGCTATGAATGAGATGCAATCAAAACTGGAAACTCAAACAGCCAGGGTAAAAGAAGTAGAAGAACGAATTTGTGAATGAGGAGATAAGCTGATAGAAGGAAAGGAAGCTGAGGGAAATAGGGAAAAACAGCTAGAAGCTCATGAGAACAGACTTAGAAAGAACAAAGATGCCATAAAACTGTCCAATTTGGAGAAACTAGAAGGTATATTTGAGCAAATCATAGCAGAGAACTGCCCTAAGTTGGGGAAGGAAATAAGCATTCCTCTCCATGAGGCAGAGAGGTTCCCTCCAAGTATCAATAAAAATAGACCAACATGCTGGCATATAATAATTAAACTTGCAAATCTTACAGCCAAAGAAGCTATCTTGATAGCTGCTAGGGAGAAGAGATGTATTACAAACAGTGGGAGGAACATTAGAATAACAGCAGACCTGTCCACAAAAACCCTGACAACCTAGAAAGGGGTGGTAAGCATAGTCAGGGTACTATATGAGAAGATCATGCAAAGAAAAATATGTCATACAACAAGGCTGCCATTCAGAATGGATGGAGAGACAAGAACATTCCAGGACTCATAGCCACTGAAAGAATATGTGACCACCAAGTCAGCCCTGCAAGAAATATGAAGGGAGATTCTATGAATGAAGAAAGACCCCAAGAGTAATACAGACCAGAAATTTATAGACACAATCTCTTGAAACCAAGACTTCACAGGAAACATGGTGGCAAGAATGTCCTACGTGTAGATAGTTACTGAAAACATGAACAGTCTACATGCTCCCATGAAATGTCGTAGGGGTTCAGATGTGAAGAAAAAGACAGGACCCATCCATATGTTGGATACAAGACACTCATTTTGAACCTAAAGTCACCTCCAGACTGAAAGTGAGGGATGAAGAACTATTCCTCATTCCAAAGGACCTCAAAAGAAAGTTGGGGTAGTAGTTCTCATATCAGAGAAGTCAGCTTATAAACCAAAGATTGTAGTAAGAAGTGTAGAGGGATACAATATCAAACCTCAAAGGTCTATCCAACACCAAAATCTAGCAACTGTAAATATCTATGCCCCGAATATGGGAGCAGCCAACTACATAAACCAACTCTTAAACAAAATAATCTTATTCATAATAATGATACCTGAATAGGTAGAGACCCCAACACCCAACTCACATAAATAGATCTCCTAAGTAGAAGATTGTTCAAAAAGAAACAAGAGCTTTGAATGACACCCTGGAACAGTTCGACTTCAAAGGTAAAAACAGAACATTCAGTCCTAAAACCACAGAATTTCATTGTTATCAAGTACAAACATAACTTTCTGCAGAATACATCATATACTGGTTGATCACAGCTTTGTAATAAACCTTGAAATCAAGCAATGAGATGCCCCCAGCTTTATTTTCTTTTTTTCCATATTTCTTTGGAGAATCAGGGTCTTTTTGTTTCCATGCACATTTTAGGAGTGCTTGTTCCAGTACTTTGGAAAATGCCAATGGTATTTTCATCCAGATGGGGTTGAGAGCATAGGTTGCTCTGGGCAGCATAGATATTTTATCAATGTTTATTCTTCTAATCCAAGAGCATGGAAGGTTTTTTCCATCTGTTTCTGTCTTCTTTATTTTCTTTCATGAGTGTTAGGTAGTTCCTTAAGTATAGATCCTTTACTTCTTTAGTTAGGTTTCTTCTAAAGTACTACAAACTGTCATCACTAAGACAGCATGGTACTGGCATGAAAACAGACACATAGACCAATGGAAGAGTGTAGAGAGTGCAGATATGGATGCTTATCTCTATGGTCAACTAATATTGGACAAAGCAGGAAAAATATCCAGTGGAAAAAAGGAGAGTCTCCTCAATTAATGGTGTTGGGAAAATTGGACAGCTATATTCAGAAGAGTGAAACATCCATTCAATTCCCCATACACAAAAATAAACTCAAAATTCATGAATGACCTCAAAGGGAGACAGGAATACATCAAAATCCTGGAGGAGAACCCAGGCAGTAACTCTTTCAATATCAGCCACAGCAACACCTCTCAAGACACATCTTCAAGGGAAGGTAAAGAAAAGTGAAAATAAACATTTGGGTCATCATCAAGATAAAAAGCTTCTAAACCACAAAGGAAAAACTAAACTACTAGAAAAACCCAAACTACTAGAACTACTAGAACTCATACAGCAATTCAGTAATGTGGCAGGGTATAAAGTCAATGTACAGAAATCAGTGGCTTTCTTATACACTAACAATGAAAATACAGAAAGGGAAATTAGAGAATCGATTCCATTTACTATAGCACCAAGAACCATAAGATACCTGGGAATAAACCTAACCAAAGAGGTAAAGGATCTGTACTCGAG